>JAODUG010078862.1:0-12863 GCA_027564795.1 Aphredoderus sayanus
ACACAAATCATACACAATCAGATGGCGCCGCCGTGTGGCTAAATACTATATTACGAGTACATTACGAGGGTTAACAATGTACAATCGATTCACCCTGTCCCTATTGACATATCCATCACACACTGAGAAGGGATTGATGGGATCTTGTCTTTACTCTTGTCTTTTAGAGTGAGCTGCCTGAGGCAGAGCAGGACAATGGAGGATCAACAGAGTCTGTGAAAGAACAAGAGATGAAGTGGACAGACCTGGCCCTGCAGAGCCTACATGAAAACACACCAAATACTGGCAATTAGAAGGCTGTGGAGGTGCGGTTATCTCTCTAATGTCATATCCCTGCCAACCCACCTTCCCTGGTTTTGGACACATAACAGTGCATTGAGGACAGAAGTGCATTCAAGCTAAACATGTTTGAATGCTGACTTAAATACAGTATGTATGTATGCAGTCTTTATATGCTGTATACATGTTTCAATTATCTGTATTACTGCATGGTTTGATGTGGTTTGAAGACAATTTTCCATCACAAGGACGCTTGAGTTCAGATCTTATAGAACAGATGTGACAGAAATGACTTGCCACTAACTATTTTATTTTGTGCAGTCAGTATTGACAGGTGCTCTTGTTTTATTTTGTTCAGTATTGACAGATCTTTCTTGAAGACAAAGTAAACTGATAGCACAAAACCTGCACCAAAATATAAATTGTATTTAAAGTGCTTGAGAGAGAAATAACATGCATTTGGGAAATTTATTTAAGAGGTGTGAACAATGTCAATATGATGCTATTGGAACAGTATACTTGGTAGTCCAAACACATTTATTACAAAACTTGCGGCCTTTCAGTAATTCTGGAAACATTCAAGTCAAATGTTATAATTATATAGTTAGAATTAGAATTCACCCTCACATTACCATTTTGTACTGTGAATGCTGAACTATACTGCTTTTCCATCCTTATTAAGTACACTCTTAATGAGCCCTAAAGGAGAACAATAACAGGTTGCTATAATTGATAAACTAGAAGGAAATAAGGAACTTACTTTTAGACAGAATATTATGCAATTTTAAGATCCTCAATATTCTTCAAAGTTTGGATTTGGATCACATACATTCAAGCTCAGTTTAATATATTCAGTGTACTTAACTTCAACATATTGTAATGATATATCCATATTGTTAACAGTTTTTCCTGCCTTGACCGGATCCATTAAATTGATAAAAGATGTATTATATGTGCAAATGCAAATAAATCAAGAGACATTTCTATATCTGACCTAATTAGATGTTCTCTTCTACATTTCTCACTCCCTTTTTTCACATACTCTCGTCCTTATTCCTCTGTGTCTCTAATAGCCCTAGTCATTGTGAAAGCCCACATGGGCATTCATGCAGGACAGTTAACAAACAATGTTTTGTACATGGCTGAATACCTCAGAAGTTTTGATATTTTGATCAGCACTTTCTCACCGAAGACAAAGCATACTCTATATAATGTAGGTAGATTTGTACATACATTGTAAATGTGTTAGGTTTAAGACAACAGCTTACGTAGTGCCTGAACATTGAGTAAGACTACTACCTAATTTAGTATTTATCCTTTAGAGATCTGTTTTACATTTATTCATTTTAATATTTTCCTTTTATCATGTAGTTTGAACTGTGTTGTTTGCTTGACATTATTATCCATGCTTGAGTCATTTTTATTTTGTGTCTTGAATTTATGTGTAACGCATTATTCCTCTCTCTTGCGCTGATATTCTTGGCCATATATACATAGGCAACAACATAATCTAGCCTTTTTAATTATATATATATATACACACACTCTCAATAGAACAGACAGTGTTCTATTGAGTTCTCTCTTGTATAGAACCATAGAACCTATAGAACTCACTGTATAGTTGTTTGTTCTGGCGTCCTCTAGAGCTGATATGTGGAAACAGCATAGCTCGAGGTGTTAGAGATCATGTGGGTGTTCATGTAATTTAGAGTTGTCTGACAACCACCTTAACGCTCGTAATGTCCTCCGGGTCAAAGTGACCCAAATCACTAGCTCTTTGTGGCAGATAGAAGGCGCTAAACCTAATTCTACAGCTTACACACACATATGATGTGCACTGCTGGCACAACAGGGTGAGTGTGAAACTCGAGGACAACAGGAGGGTTAAAAGGCACAGAAATTAACATAAATACATTAAAAAACATTTATATAAATAAATAAATACACACAGCAATGCCAATTAAAAACACACAAAGCATACACAATCAGATGGCGCCGCCGTGCGGCCAAATACGATATTTCTGAGTACATTACAAGGGTTAAAAAAAATACTTTTCTACTCCTTTTGGGCCAAATTTATGCCTGGCCTACATCAATCGTAGTGCCCAGATTAGGCATACTACATTTATTCAATGCAGAAAAATCTACCATTTAGGATATTTATTATGCTACCTTTGGTTAATGAGTGTTTGGCACAACGTGCTCTGTATGATAAGATAATATTATTTTGATCCCATATGGCCTAATCTCAATGTGTTTTATCACCTAATATTGTTTGTTGTCATGTTAATGACTCATGGAAAATCCCAAAACAAACTCCACACCAAAAATATGTTGCGGGCGCAAAATGGAACTTTCTGGACACACGTAGCTGTGGCCGAGTGCACAATAGGGGGGGCATGCACCGGAAGACTGACAAAGGACAGCGTTGAAATGTTGTTTGTGGGCCGTGTGCATTATAGGCTAGTAATCTAATACGGTCGTGCGCAATCACGTCACTGTTTCAACCTATGTCCTTGACTGTATTAATCAAAATCAATATTTTATTATCGAAAATAGGCTACAATTAAAGTGGAATTAGGCGTATAGTATATAACCCGGAGTTTCGTAAATAGCTAGCCTTCATAGGCCTACGCTTAAATAAATGCGTGTTTGGTTTATGGCAAATATATATCCTACAATAAAAACAATAGTTTCCACCGACACACTGAACATTGAAATCTTATTTCCATTTAGATTTCGTAATCGCAAATAGGCTAAATTAAACGCTTATCCCAGAGTAAAACAAATTAAACAATTGTTTGCGAGTAGGCTAGTTGTTCAATCCCAAGCCAAATTAATAGGTTTATCCTAAATTGTAACGTTTTATTAGCCCTTTTATTAAATTGTGAATGTTGGTTACAAAGCCGTGTGCACAACCCTCTTACTCATCAACTATTGAATGGATGCTTAGTATATTTTGCACCCGGCTGTGTTTTGTCGGTACGGTATAAATGTGACACATCACACATCGGTAGGATATCTCTTCGTTCAGCTCTGAAGACCTTGACGCACTTTGCAAAGAAATGGATCCCTGTGATTGCTCTAAGAGTAAGTTGTATACCTGACGTTTGAAAATAGATTTTAATGTTACTGTTTGTGTTTCATGTGTGTTCTATACTCATGTGACTATTATCTGCGAAATTGTTTAGCTGGGACCTGCAGCTGCGGTGGCTCCTGCAAGTGTACCAACTGCTCCTGCACTTCTTGCAAAAAGAGTACCAGTAGGTTCAGTTTTACTATCTTGTTTTAAGTGTCTTTGCTAGACTTGGAATGAAAAAAGACTTCAATTATCTTGCTCCTAACACACACTTCTGGCTTTCAACAGCTATAATTCCACAATCCGATAACATTTGACTAGACTGGCGTCAGTGTATTGCAGGTAATCGGGCAACTAACTATAACGGTCATGTGCTGTGCTTCGCAGGCTGCTGCTCTTGCTGCCCTTCTGGCTGCAGCAAGTGCGCCTCTGGCTGCGTGTGCAAAGGAAACACATGCGGCACGAGCTGCTGCAAGTGAAGACCCGACGTCTGTCCTGAAGTGAAAACTAAATCATTTGATTAGTTAAACTCAACTGGGCCTACATGAATGCAACTGTTACTGAAATCTTGACGCATAGATCGTGTTTTGTTGTACTTTCAACGTGACAATAAGGACTTAATTGTCTATTCCATATATATGGCCAATGTTATAATGCACTGTACTAGATTAACTTGTTTACTGCCGTCAAGCCATAACTGATCACAAACATGGTCTATTTGGAAGTTAATTATTGTGAAATCTCATGAATAATTTTTACATAAATAAAACAATCTGAAACGAATTTGTCATGACTTGAGCTTTTACTAGTCAGGTATACTTACTTCTGCTTGATCTGTTAATAGTTGTGTGATCACAAGCTTCGAAATAAAACAGCCACGCGGAATCCAATACATTTCCATTTTGTGACTCGTGACGTTTATAAACTGAGGATGGCATTGCAAATAAACACGGTTTCATGTCTATAGCGGTGGATGCCTCAAAAATATATCTGCACAAGGCTGACCTGCGAATCATTTTACTCGTATCGTACTGTGAAACTATCACAAGCGACACCAATAAGGGTTGTTAATTATAAAGCCCCGACATACAATGTTACAGTCAAGCGGAACACAGGGGTGCTGGTGGTGGTTAGCGTCGGACTGTTTAAACCGACGCACACTAGGAAGTCAGTTACGTAAAGTTGTATTCGGTTCGTGTTTACGTGCTACCGAAGTACAGTTGTTACATTACTGAAGATGCCTAAAGTCGTTTCGCGAAGTGTTGTTTGTTCGGATACGCGAGACAGAGAAGAGTATGACGATGGTGAAAAGCCCCTCCACGTTTACTACTGTCTGTGTGGTCAAATGGTCTTGGTTCTTGACTGTCAGCTGGAGAAACTGCCCATGCGTCCTCGGGACAAAGCTCGGGTTATAGATGCAGCCAAACATGCCCACAAATTTTGCAACGTGGAAGATGATGAAACTACGTATATTAAGAGAGCCGAAGGCATCGAGAGACAATATCGCAAGAAATGCGGAAAGTGTGGCCTGCTTCTCTTCTACCATCACCAGGCGAAGAACACCCCGGCTACGTTTATTGTCGATGAAGCTGTTGTGAAGTTCGGCCAGGGATTTGGGAACACCAGTGTCTACAGTCAAAAGCAGCCAGAGGCTCCTAAAAAGGTCCGTGTAATGATGACGAAGCGGACAAAGGATATGGGTAAATTCAGCTCGGTTACAGTTTCGACTATCGACGAGGAGGAAGAGGAGATCGAAGCGAGAGAAGTTGCGGACTCGTACGCCCAGAATGCCAAGGTTATTGAGAAACAGCTGGAGAGAAAGGGTATGAGCAAGAAGAGGCTACAGGAGCTGGCGGAACTGGAGGCAAAGAAGGCGAAGATGAAAGGAACCCTGATAGATAACCAGTTCAAGTAAAAAGCCTGAAATCCGCACTTGTCCGTATCCTGTTCTGTTTTAGAAGTATGAGCTGACCTGATGGAGGGTGTGCTTGTAATTAAGTTGAATTTATATGGCTTTACTAAGTTTGTGGAACAAATAAACATTTTCTACTTATTTTACTATTAATTCATGAATACATACATTATATAAACTCATAACCATACTCGCGTTTACTAATTTAAAGTTAGCTGAAAGGCCTATTTTACCCCAATTTCTTTAAAGGCATCTGGCTTTGCCCCAAGCTGTCTAATTGTTCAATGTGAGTGTGTGTGTGTTTATTATGCACACTTTAAAGGTGTATGGTAGTGATGGAATAACCATGTAGTGTGCCTTTATGGTACACTTGTACATGTATACATTTGTTAGAAAAATTACTGTTTTATTAAGGCCACATTTTCATGGACATACATACACAAGTGCTTAAATACAGTTGTTATGTACACATGTATACCCTGTATAATATATTCAGGACATGGTAAAGGGATGATTGCAGTAAAATGCTTATACTTTAGTTAATTATTACAGGCACAATAGGCCAATATCAAAATAGTATGATAGTGCTTCTGAATAACAGTTGATATGGCAAAAAACACCAATAATACTGGAGAGATCTGCTTGGCGTGTACATCTTTTGTATATGAAAAGTTCTTTGAGGCCCTTTCTGTAATCTTGGATCATTTACCTTTTTATTATAGCTCATCACACCTGGCAGCCTGTAACCATATAATTTTCCAACTAAACCTTTACCTTATATCAGTGATTTTCACATGAGAGAGGGAGATTGCTTCAGTCCTATAAAAACACTACTACTTCACTCTACCACATCAGAAGTGCATGATCCATTTGGCAGTGCTAGTGCAATGCTCTATTCATTAAGCCTCCATTATTGAGTTGTAATTCAAATCAACAGCTGATGCCGCTTTGCAACTGGTTGGCGGACCGAACGCATCATTAGGCTCCAGTGTGGATCCTCAAAGCCCCTGCCCTTCCTCACTGTCAGCTGGCCAACCAGATTCTTGGATGCTGTCCTTGTCATGTGTGTTTCATAAACAGAGACCAGGATGATGCAGTTTTCTAGTGGAAAGTCGGGCAGGGTGAAGGAGAGCATCTGATTGAAGACAGTCAGCTTGCATCGGGGCATTATCGAGGTCTTTTGGTGCCGTAGCTTAGACTGATTGCACTGTATACTGACTCTGGCGTAGAGGCCTGTGCATAGCATCAAACCATTTTATTATGACATTTTACATGAACTGTTGCTTCTGTGTTTATTGTCAAGTAAATTGACAATAAACAACAAAGTTTATTGTCATGGAAAAACATAAAAAATATACAGTATGTTATGACAATGTCAGTAATTTAAGTGTTATGAAGCAACATTATCTCACAATTTGAATTTTTTAGAATAAAAATGTATAACTTCCATTTGGCCAGTGGTGCGGTGCTTGCAATTCCACTAAATACATTAATTTAGGGATTGCTACAGGTCTCTCTTGGCCAATCTGTGATTCTAACTGGCAAATTATTCCCAAGCGAACTACTTTGTAATCAGACAAGTAGTGTGTCCAATGCAGTAACAGCAAACCAACACATTATGATTATGTTGATGCAATGTGTGTGTGGTACCAACCTGTATGTGAGCATGTGTCAGTGAGCAGTGTTGTGATCTTCAGAAGCCCAACCTCCATTCTTTGAGAGGTAGGAAGATACTTCAAGGAGAGAAGGACCTCTCCTACGACATCCTACATTAAGAAGGGGAGGGTCAGGGAATAAGCATGTCATATTTCTTTTTTGGGTGCATGTGTGCGTAGGTGTACAACCTTCTCAGGCATTTGCAGGTCCTTCTGTAGTTCCAGAGGGTAGGAGATGTTGAGCTGACCCAGAGGAACCCTCACCTGGCCTATAAGCACTTGTCTGGAGAACCTATCATAGTCCCTGACCTGACACACACGCACACCACTTTATTATTTGTTCCATTTAAAGCACCTTTCTTATGAATACTAACTGTTTCTGGCAGTCTTTATAGATTACCATGTTATCTTTCAAAATTACATCGTGTGTAACATGTATCAGACACAATATGTATGTACTACATTGTATATAAAATCAATATTTTAATAATTAGACATTTAAATTATGTGGTGGACAGGAGACATTAAAGGTGGAGTCAGCAATTGTAAGATAATAAACTCTGTAAAACTCAGCGAATGTCTCCCTATAGTCTGCTAGCTGGTCATTCTGAGTGCACTGGAAAATAATCCAGTGTTTCTACACAGTCCTGGCTTTAATAACCCTCGTAATGTACTCAGAAATCTGGTGTTCGGCCACACGACGGCGCCATCTGATTGTGTATGATTTGTGTGTTTTTCAATTGGCAATTAATAAATAAATAAATACACTCAGCAATGAGTGTATTTATTTATTTATTAATTATTTCTTTATGTATTTAGGTTGTTTTTTGTGCCTTTTAACCCTGTTGTCCTTGGGTTATAAAATCACACCTTGTTGTGTCAGCAGTGCACATAATATGTGTGTGTGAGCTGTAGAATTAGGTTAAGCGCCTTCTATCTGCCACAAAGAGCTAGTGATTTGGGTCATTTTGACCCGGAGTACATTACAAGGGTTAATGGGAACACAAAGTTGTGACCGCACCTCACAACACTATCCCAGCCCTGGCAGTGTGTGTCCAGTGTGGGGGTCAGAGCTCCCGAGGGAGCACACTATGGCATTGAAGGGAGAGGTGTCTTGTTTTGATTGTGTTCAAATATCTCAAATCTTTCTCCAGGAGAACTGACTCCATCTTTAGTGCGGTCAAACTGGCAACAGTTAATTAGCAGTGTTGCAAAAATCTAAAAATTAATCCTCCATGACTACACATACAGTATTTGCTCAAAATGTGTCATTTTTTCTTGGCCTCCTAACTCATGTGTATTAGAGAAAAACCCACTGGGGCACAACATACATATTCTACACAGACACATTCTGAGCGGGGACTTGAACCCAGAAGCCTTGCAACTGGCACAGTAAGGCTACAGTACCTCCATCCTGAGGATGGCTTGTCGTAGTTTCTCCTCCCCCAGCCTGCAGCTGAACTGATCTCCAAACAAAGGATTACAGCTGTCCTTCACAATGCGGGTCTGCCATTCCTGCATCACAGTGTGGAGTGCACAGGAGCTCCCTTCACCCTATAGGAAGACCACACAGCAGCAATCCATAAAGTCTGTACACTACTGAGGTGATGCTCTTGGTTATAAAATGGGAAGTTTTTTTTTATTTTTTTTTTATGAACCTCTGCGGCAGATAAATATTCTAAACAATAACACCTCTCCCTTCAATGTCATATGGTGCTCCCAGGATAGTGCATTTGCAAAGGCTTTAGGATATTGCTATGTGGTGCAGTCTGCACCCGTTTGTTTATGTTCCCATTTATAAAGCCAGAGCTGTGTAGCATTATTATTTTTCCAGTGCGCACGCAGAACTTAAAATCTCAAACTTCATCTTTATTGTATAAAATGATATACATTACTTTGAACTTTTCCATTTTAGCATCAACACCTGTAACACACATCTAAGTGAGTTTGTATGTTACTGACATGACAACATACCTCCTCATTCACAACCCCCTCTGAACGCTCAGCCCACATAAGCTGTATCCTGACAAAGGGGCGGAGACTATGGCTGTCGCTCCTCCTTGGTAGCTCTTCCCCTTGCAGCACAGTGACTACTAGCTTAGACTGTACCACATTATAGTAGAGGGAAAAGTGCAGGGACCCATGCACCTGCAGGTGGCAGTAAAGAGTACATTATATTAAAGTAATATTCTGTAGCCCCATTGGCTAATGCTTGAACCATACTTGAATTTGAACTTAAAGTAACAGCTGATATGGTTTTCTGTGGTTCTGCATAACCATGAGCTAAATAAATATAACCTAAATGTATTTGACTGGGTATAACCTTTTGAAGAGTAAAACATTCCACTGAAACAACAAACGTAGATAGTCACACACTGCTGGGAAGAATAATGATACTCAATACCTTCTCTAGGTAGGTCTGCACTTCCTGTTTACTCTCTGACTGGCCACTGACTGTCGTGGAAAAAGCACCATCAGATAGACAGCGGCTCAACCTGTGAGACTCTGCACTCACATCTTCCAACTGGTTGGAAAATACACACAGTGCTTCTTAACACCCAGAGGTAGACACAGGCCACAAGACACACATGCACACATGTTCCAGTGTTTACTCTGTACTGTAGCTTAACCTGCCTAGGTTTATCTATAACCAGGAGCTAAACCAGGGAACACGAGGCTACAGTGTCCTTTAAAAGGAGAAGTTGTCAACTTATTTTTTCACCTTACCGTTGTATTTGGACACCCTGAGGAATTGTCTGCTGTTGATGCTTTGGAGTAAAGCATTTCACTGTTGTCTATAAGGAAATCCAGATGCAACATTATTTTGGATTCATTTCATGTATTTCGTGTACTATTCTATCCTTTCCTTTTCGATTCTATTCTAAATGAATATCGGACAACCCTTAAAGGTGCACCTATCCTAACATTCAAGTCAGTTGTATTGTCTGAAGGATCCTAAAATGCTAAATTCTTTTGAGCACATCATTTAGCCAACGATTCTTTCTGAAATGAATCATTGTGTAAAACAAGCCAGACTGATTTGACTGCAGGTTAGACATCATTTCTGGATTGTCTCCAATCATCTCTGACCACCCACTTTAGTCAGGCAGCGAACCAATAAAAATGACAAATTTGGACAAAATTGGAACAATATGAGGCCTCAAATAGTAAAGAAACAACTTCCAAGGAAATACTAGTTAGAAAAATAAATGCTTTTTTCTATTCAGTTGTATTGGCCGGTACTCACCGGTCTCTTGTATGGTTTGTTCCTGTGTGCACCATCTAACAATTTGCCACAGTAGGATGCACAGGGCCAGTAGTAGCAGGGTCAGGGAGATGGCCAAGATACCGTACTTGACTGAGTCTGGGAAGGGCATCTTTACATCAGCCCCCAGTGATGTAGGATAGTCCATCAAAATCATCATGACTCTCAACACATCCTAAGTACCACAGATGGACAGAAACACTGCCCAGAAAATGGCAGAACAGGAAATCATTCAGCAGAGAACTTTGTGAAGTTTTAACATACAATACAGTGGTGCAATATTTACAGTAGGTCTGTACATGCATTCTGCTGTGGATTGTTCAACACAAAGATATTCCTATTATTGTATGTCAACGAGACCATAGAGACCTCAGTGGACATTTAAGTGACACTGTATTACTGAACATACTGTACATTTACTTAGCATTTAACTACATTAATACATACAGGTCATGACTGTCCGTACAGGCTAAAATACTACACTGACTCACAGCGCTATCAGGAGTTCATAGTCAAATTGCGCTTGCTGCCATTTTATGCAAAACATATTAAACATTACTAGCTTCAACAGTGAGTTTTGTCAAAATAATGAAAATTAATATTTTCCCTCTTATTCAGACTACTTTTGTACTGCATTAAGATTACAAACATGTTCAACCAGATTAGTAAAATAAATTTAAAAAACACTTTTTTTTACTTTGTAAGTTGTGATGTTATGGCTTCATAATTCCCAACACACCTCCATTTTATTTAAAATACTGAGAACCATGCTGTTTCAAGTAGCCTCGTTTAAATTATCTACACAAACCCAATTTTAATTTTCACGCATACCTATTTTTAAAATACATTTAATTTGAAGTTTAATTATATTTACTAAGTTAAACTTTACCTCTGGTAAACAAAGAACATGTAAGCTCTTTCTCTCAGCCGAAATGGCACAGGAATCCTAATCCATGTTTTCAGATGTTTCCAGACCAACTTTCCTCCAAACGGTCCCTCACCCTGGGCTCTGGTACTGTTATCTTTTTCAGGTGTTCACTCCTGCACACTCAACTCGATGCCAACTCTCACACCCGCACGCACTTACATAAACGAAAATGCACACACACACAAACGCACACACCTGACTTCCTCAACGAACAGGTCTGGTTAGAATTACACAGGAGTCAAACAAAGCCAGATCTTGGGCAGTCTTCCATATCCTTCCATTGTTCTTGCTAAAGGTATCACAGTATTCCACCAGTCTGTTGGTATAGTATGTGTCCAATATCAGTTCAACATCTGTTCATAACTATATATAACATATATAACACCATTGTTTAGTTATTGCCACATTTACTGTGATGTCCATTTTCTATTGGTTTCTCAAAAGGTTTCAGAACATTATGTTTAACACTGTGCTATCCATACTGTATATGGTTTTGACAAGAATAGTAAAAAGTAAAGTAAAAACCTGGTAAGATGGGTTGCCCTTCTGAAAAGGTCAATAGTAGTGTGGAGTTGGAACAAAAATAGCGCAGTATCAAAATGTACAAAGGCAAAATGTCAAACTTTTGAAAGGTGCAACAATGTCATACTGCTCAGAGCTGTATTGCAATGATAGGCTACTACTACTACCAATGATAGCAGAGAGCTGTACAGTGGCCTATATGAAAATGAGACCATTTGCATTTTACATCACACAAAACATTTAACAAAACATTTAACAAGTTCTGGATCCATTTTTAAACTGTTAAATGTGTTCCAGTCCTGTTTAAAGACCTGTTTAAAGACCTAAAATAGCCAATGCAATATAAAATCACCTCGCTTAATTGAATTATTAAGAGGCACTATTAGTTTAAAGCACATGGTCTTTCTATTCCTTGAGGCCATCCAATAGAACATGTCAACATTGCCCTAACTGCATTATCATAATCCTGTACTCAAATCAGCTACAGCATGAGAATAACCTGAAGCTATATTATGCAGCTATAATACAGTATAAATTAACTGTAGAGAATAGGTGTACTATAATATATTTTTTAAATCTTAATACTCTGATAGTTATAGTGTTATTGAATAGGCCAATATGTTAACAAAGACAGTAGTATAAAGAGTGACATCAAATGTACCAATACAATAAAGAAGCACGAAGAAAATACAATTGAAAAATAAAACAATATGTCACAACCTGATTTTATTTTCTACTTTTATTGCTGCTTCAAGTTAGCTAAAATACTAATATTAGGCTACTGCTGAACTCAATTCCACCAATGAAATATATATTGTACGATAATGAATTTGTAGTATTTTAATTCTGTATTGTATTTCTGTTAAAGCACAGAAACCTTCATAATCATTATGGTGTGGTAGGCTATACCAAGTTACAGTCCAGTGGTCTGCACTGTTTACAGTAAAAGCTGTACTACTGTGACTAATAATTCTAGTGTGGTCGTCTAGAACACTGGGTAGATTATTTATGTTAATAATATGTATTTTTAGAGCACATAGGTCCACAGTAACATGTTCACTTCAGCACATGATCAGGATGGATCACCAGGGTAACTGCTCGCCTGTATAGTTCAGAAATGACCCATGATCCTTTTCAGTCAGCCCACCAATCACAGAGAAGATGGCAGAAATGCTCTCTTCTGGACTCAGTGGAGCCTTCAAATAAAAAACCCAACAATAGGA
>JAODUG010078873.1:0-12863 GCA_027564795.1 Aphredoderus sayanus
GTGTGTGTGTGTGTGTGTGTGTGTGTGTGTGTGTGTGTGTGTGTGTGTGTGTGTTTGTGTGTGTGTGTGCGTGTGTGCCCTGGGGCCAGGTCTGGACGCCTCCCTGCAGGTGTACCCCATCTCAGAGTGGGAGCTTTCAGGTCTGGACCTCCTTCAGCTGTCATCCCAGGAACTAGAAGCACTGGGGGTCTGCAAGATAGGACACCAGGAGCTCATACTGGAAGCCGTGGAGCAGCTCTGCTTTCTGGTGAGGGATGTGTGTGTGTGTGAGAGAAAGAGACTTATTTTGGGCAATATAGGTGTTGATGTGTGTTTGTTTTTGTTTGCAACATCAACCTATAATTGGGTAAAAATGTAACTGCGTACAGTTATAGTAGATGTGTGTGTCTTCGTATGAGATGTGTGTTATGGAATCAATGAGGAAAAGTGTCTTCTGGGAATGATATAAACCCTCCTGTTATAACACAGCTCGTTCTTTGAGTATGGAACTAATAACGCCAACTGTTTTTATTACCCATTTGTACCAGCGATCGCTGGTTTCTGGTCAATTTGCTCATGCTTTTGTTTCGCTGGGCCCAGGCAGTTGTGTGGCAGGCAGACCTTGCCAACATATGCAACAACTGTCCTCGTTGCCTTACTCACGCTTGTAAGTCCACTCACAGCCATTTGGGCAGCAGACATGCAAATGATTCTTGCCACCAGTGTCAGGTTGGCTTTCCAGAAGTCTACATTTCAAATGCATTTCCCCGGAGTCATGCTTAAACCGCAAAGCAGACTTAAAGTTACACTCAGCGATTGTGTTAAAGCCCCCCCACCCACCCACCTACCTACCTCCCTCCCTCCTCCCCAGTTCACTGTTTATGTTTACTTTGAACAAAGTGCATGTTGACATAAGCAACAACATTGGTGTTATAAAAGCTTGTGCTTGACATTTGGTGGCAACGGGAAAGTGTGCAATCCTCTCAAGAACCGTCCTCTTGTTCCTTGATGCTCTCTGTTTTCATTGCTTAATTAATCTCCCTCCCTTTACTCCCCGTCTCCTTCTCTATTAAATCCTCTGCATCCTCCATCAGTACCGAGAGCCTCTCTCAGAACATCAGGTCATATTCATGTGTGTGTTGGAGTACAGTATGTGCGTGGCACTTGAGGCCCATAGTAGCGTTTGTTTCCAGGGATTAATTAAGTCACACGCTGTTTGCCAGGCTTCCAGTCCCTGGCTATTAGACTTTGAGCTATGCTGAAGGCGTCTTAAATTGCTAGTTGTCAAACTGTAGGAATAATTACATTACTATTAAAATAGAAATAACAAGTAATAAGAATATGTGTGTGTGTGTGTGTGTGTGTGTGTGTGTGTGTGTGAGTGTGAGTGTGTGTGTGTCACAGAAGAGGGCCGAACCACATTTTATAAATGTAGGTTAATGGGAAATTGCACAGCATGCCAGATGATGCAGGTGTATTTCTGTGTGTCCAGCATTTAAACAATGTTTTTAAACATTGCGCTTTCCAATACATCATTTATTTTGTAACACCCTTTCACAGTGGCTTGACATGCTATCAGTGACTAGATATCATAACATGAAATAGGTTCTTTGGTATTGCAGCATTGTTAAACAAATATTTATAGCATGTTATCTTGTGCTGATGTGTGTGTGTGTGCGTGTGTGTGCGTGTGTGTGTGCGTGTGTGTGTGTGTGTGTGTGTGTGTGTGTGTGCGCGCGCACCTGCCTGTGTGTACTGCCCAGATGTACGGTATGGGGGGTGAAAACCTGCGTACTCTGACAGAGAAGTTGCGTGCGGTTGCCAATGGCCTCCAGATGGGCATTCAGAGCCGTTGGCGCACAAACGTCTATGAGGGCAAGACCGGCAACAAGCTGCCGGCTAGCATACTGCAGCTTGTCGTGGAGCTCATCACATCCGCCAAAGGACTCATCTCTCTCCTAAACAGGTTGGTAGAACTATTAGAAACTCTTGAGACTTGACATTGTTGTGACAGTGTGCTAATGGGTGTAATTAAAACATTTCCTTTAAACTTGTGACATTTCCCAAATTGTGATGTGATACAGTATATTTTCATTCATATTTGAGACATACTATAAGGCAGGCAATTGTGTCTTATGAATGAATATCTTGTTGAATCTCATGGTTACAGTATTATATGCTGTCAAGTGAATTCTGTGCATTCTTTAAAATGCTTGTACAGTAGGTTGTACCTACTGTATCACTAGGAAGCTAAGGGATTATAATAATTTCTGCCTTTCTGCTTGGCATCTTCCTGTTTCTCTTACAGCCATAAAATGCAGTTTACTGTGGATAAATTCGCTACACAGCTTACTGATTCAATCCTCTCCCATTCAGGTACCTGTTTTTCCAGCTCAGTGGATACACCGCTAGCAAAGGCATCATCACCCACTGTCGCGAGCTGGAGGCCATTGTGCACAAGGTCAGTCTATTCAACTTTTATCTGTGAATATAAGATCCACAAGTGACCACATGGCTTGCACATTAGCTTGCAGTCACAGTGTTCTACTCAATCGGACTAAAATGCTTTTAGCCATTCAATTTACTATACTGTATACGGTATGTCTGTATATAAATGTTGTTTGCTTATGATGGCTGGCATCTGACCTACAGTAGGATTTAATTGTACTGTTAGTCACTTTGGAAAAAAGTGTCTGTTTTAAATGCTGTTCATAAATGTAAAAGGCAGTATTTAAAACTGGTCATTTATATTTTCATTGATAACTATGGCATGGTACAGCATTTTGATGTAGTAGTTAAAGTAGTCAACTATTTTAAGGGGAACCAAACACGTGAGAAGTATTTTTTTTCGAGGTAATGACATTTTCGTTTCCAAAGAGGAACAGTGTGTTTTATGCAGCATGTAACAAAGCGATTCATGGCCATACTATCTGTTCCACAGCCCCGCTTGGGTAAAAGATTCTTTATCTCTACATACCTGCCATTTTGTTTTGGTTGGCTGTACCTTAAGGAAGCTTGCGTCAGGCTTAGTGCCAAAGAGGGTGTTGGTGGGAGGTACATGGGTTAGGTTTACTGTCTGAAGTGTTCACTGTGGTTACTGAAGGAGTTGTGAAAATAGGGTCAATGTTTTGTTGGAAGAAACCGGGGCATTCATTTTGTGGACAGGTCTGGATCTGTTTAACTGCTTGAATGAGGAGGAGGACACTTGGGGGAAGATAGAGGAAAGAAGGACGGAGAGGGAGGTGGTAGGGGGGGTTTAGAGAGGGAGGAGGAGATCAAGAGAAGGATAGTTGCTACAAAGAAGCTTACACTGACTTTTGGCTTCTGGGAGCGAGTGACTTGTCAGACATTCAGGAGAGTTAGATGATGAGAGTTGGAGTGGGAAGGCCAGTGAGGGTGTGTGAGAGGACACTGTATTTAGAGGGTTTATATTTAGCTGTACTTTATTAGCCAACCCTGGACACTTGTTGACAAAACAGGCACTGTAGGCCTCATGTAATATTTCTCAATTTCTCTGATTGGCTAATTTCACAGGATCACATTTGAATGTAAGTACCTGATGAAAATAACCCTAACTCTGAATGTAAATTCCTTGCTCTACCGCATAAATGTATTCCTAGTCTGTGATATACTGGAAACAAACGTTAATCGACAACAAAATACATTGTTTTTGAGAAACCAAAATACATTGCTTTTGAGCGTACCAAATTCATTGCATACTACAGACGAGGAATTATTACATGCCGAGCATCAGTGTAAGACTTCATTATTGCTTCAACAATTTATTTGTATACATTTTATTTTAAGACGTATTTTGTTTGTTTTCAAAGCTATAAAAGAAGGAAAGGGTCTGGACTATTATAACTGTCTCTGGGTTAGTTTACATGCATAGCTATTGAATACATTCAGCTAACATACTGTATACAAGGTCATGATATTAATTACAAAAGTAACAGTTTCTGACAAAGTACAGGTACGCTCTTATCCTTAAGGATTAACAGCTATGAAGGGAAGAAAGGAAGTTTGAATGTGAGGGTGCATGCAGTGACCATGATATATGATGCACTTACCAGGGCTATTATAGTGATTCAGGCCTGCTGACTGTTGTTGCTTGATGTTGGCCAAGGCTATGCTGAACAAAAGGAGGCAAGGGGTTTAACTGTGATTAGCAAGCTAAACCTTGGGCATGGTGTCAGGAAATGTTTTGACAGTGGTCTTTCTCAGAGCTTGATCCGACTTCGATAATTACTGGCTATTGTTTGGTTGGTTCCTGTTTGTGTGTGGGGGTGTAGGCCACACATGGGAATGTGCGTGTGTGTGCGAAAAAGAAAGGTGATATGCAGATACATGCAGTTACACACACAAACATACAAAGACAAACGTACAGTATGAATGTACTGTGTGAAATTATGTTTTATGACCTGTCATGCAGGTTATTTAGTACAAGGATTAAACCTATTGGAACGGAAATACTCATTCTTATGTGATTAGATATAAAACTACAGAAAAACTCCACTTTGTGTGTGTGTGTGCGTGTGTGTGTGTGTGTGTGTGTCTGTGTTGAGCTAAGACTGTGTCGGTGTATTTCAGTGCTAACTCCTGTTTGATTGACAAGTTTAAAATGAACCCACCCCTATTCAGGTGAAATAGTGTTCCCTAACAACTACCTGTCAGCGCAGTATTATCAAATATCCATTAGAACACTGCTAACCAGTCATAAGCCTGCACATGTGCCTACGTATAGGCTACTTATATTGTACGTCACTAGCAAGTGCACATTCCTTTACCATGCGTTTATGCATGTACGGACATATGCATACATAAACATAAATACACCCTCTAGCCTTTGGATGATGCACACACCGCTGGTCATATGTTCAGCCCTATGGTTACATTATGGCCTCAACTGTACTTCTTGAACAACCAGCTCTACAGAGGCTAGGCCTAGACCACATCACCCCATGTTGAAAAAGAGACAATTATCGTTTGTATTGTGTTGTGTTTGCTTGTGGGCATGAGTTTATGGTTTAAAGAAATCAGGATTTTTGTGTGCTCAAATGTGTGTGTGTGTGTGTGTATACTTTCTCTCACCCCTAAGGCCAGTGGAGTGCAGGAGTCAGCTGGTGTTATTGGGATCCCACATTAAAGTTGTCGGTCTCGGTTTCAGCTTGCACAATCACAGTGAGCGAAGTTCACAGTAGAGACACAGAGATTAGAGCGAGAGAGAGAGAGAGAGAGAGAGAGAGAGAGAGAGAGACCACCATTGTGGATTATAAACTTGGATTTGAAAAAGGAATAGTTTATAGGCCCTGTGAGGTATGTAAATCCATTTAAAAACTATATTGGAAAATAAAGATAAGATTCTTTTCGTTGTGAGATTATACTGTAAATTACAGTGTAGACTATAGATTAAAGCAATGTTCTTGTGTTTTTTGTGTTTTTCAGGTGCTATCATAACTAAAAATATACATTTCTAGTTTACAGTAGTTAGTTGACAAAAAATAGGAAAACAGGACAATGTTTTGATAGAAAAGTTCCATATGTGCTTTGATTGGAAGTAAAGAATTGTCCTATGAAATTACAGATTTTATAATACTGTACAGTAGCCTATATTTTTGCATTTCAAGGAAAGTTGTGTGTATGTGTTTGTCTGTTTATCCATCCATATCCCTTTTTTTGTGTGCTATTTGCATATTTGTTATTCACTGTGCTTGCATGCGTATCTGCATGTGCGTGCGTGAATAATTATACTGTATGGTGGGGTACAAAGTCATCTTTTTGCTGTCAGTCAGCACAACACGAAGAGAATGGAACACAATTTATTAGAAATAAAGGGAGATACAAATGTGGACATGGAGAGGAAAATGGCAGCTGACATAAAGACAGGAGCAGGTGAACAGACAATTTGTGTTTTATAGCAGTGCTAGCACTGCTGGCTGACATTCAAGTCTATTTATTTTGACATAGAGTACATAGCATACTACGAGGCAAGACTGGCAACATAAGGCTTTTCAATCTTACTCTTGATTCATTTAACCTCATATCCACCCTCCTTTAATGTGAAAATATGGCAATTGATAGACATACTAATTGTGATTAAGAAAACACAGCGCGTAGCTGCTAATGAATATTTGTGCGGCAAAAAGAGTAACGTTACATTCATATGGTAGCTTAGCGTGATTCATTGTGAATCCCTAATATTTGTTATCTTTACTTTACTTAATACATGCTCATTGCACGTCTGTCCCACATGCACTGGCTACGTAACACTTAATACTTAATAATACATTTTAATGTTTAATAACATAAAATAAAAACTTCTCCTGAATGGAAAATCCCCCCACCTCACAAACAATCTGTGACATTGTTAATGTTCTAGCAGTCACCTTGCCCTTCCCATTCTGCAATAATGTAATATTCATAAAGTCAATCAATAGTAACACTATGATAACTTCAGTCACATGCTGTAAAGAATGCAGAGCCTTTTCCAGCCTACTGTGTGTGTGTGTGTGTGTGTGTGTGTGTGTATGTGTGTGTGTGTGTGCGTGCGTGCGTGCATGCGTGTATGCCTGTGTGTGTGTGAGTGTGTGTGTACAGTATCTTTCAGCATGTTCCGCCCACACAGCAGCTTGTCTTTGTTTCCTAGACAACTACGAGGGAACAGCTTTCAGCCTCAGAGCGCTGCTATAAGTTGAGCATCTCTGTGAGACAACAGAACGCAACACTAAAGCGCTGCAAGTTCACCCGCCAAGACAACAGTAATAAGACACCAATTCACATATCATCATGTGTAGTCATTCCCTTATGTTGAGTCAAACCGCACAGCCTCTTGGGCTTTTAGTTATTTCTCCCATTTACTTATTCCATTGTTGCATGTAATTTAGTCTCCCCCTTGCCGTTCCCCCTTGTGGTTTCCCTTCAATGCCATAGGGTGCTCTCTCAGAAGCTCCGCCCCACCCGCTGGAAACACATTGCAAAAGCTACAGTATTGTGTGGTTATTTATGAGAACACATACAAAGTGGTGCAGAATTTACAGAGCCTGGGCTGAAGAAACACCAGATAATTCTTTCAGCGCGCACACAGAACAGTGAGGAGGCTGAATTTGACAAAAACTGTATGAGCTTACAATCACTGACTTTACCTTTAACGGTTTGAAACTCAAGCTGACACTACTCTCTACTCATCCCCCTACAAAGCTTGTCTTTGCCACATGCACTCCAGGCCACCATTGTGTTTCAGTGGAATGGGGTTGGACGTGTGTGGGTCAGAGGGGTATTATAACTCAAACTGACGAAACCACATCAATATCCATTGATGTTGATTGATATATTTTAAGTTGACAGCTCTCCTCTTCTCTCCTCTCTACTGTATTGTCACCATCACAGCTCACATTTAACAGCTGTAGAAGGTGTTACTGTAGCAACCCTTCAGGAGTGACAGCTTCTTCAGGGAAATCGTGTGCGAGTCTGTGTTTGCTTGTGTATCTGTGTAAAAACCACATGTAGGCCTACTGTAATTGTACACATTTGTGTAGATATGTGAAGTGTGCAATGCAGTAACACCTTTTAAAAATGTGTCATAGCATATTTTTGTTTGATGCTTGTCACTTTAGATAATTTTAGCATCTGCTAGTAGACGGAAATATGGTATATAATATAAACATACAGTAAATGCATCTGACAAATTTATTTATGTGAATTAAGAGAGCATATACATGCTAAGGAATTTAAATTACTCTGTGTGCAGTTCAGTGAGGTGTAAATGCTGTGTGTTCGTTATTAAATCATTGTTTTGTCCACAAAACACTGTGGGACTCAAGAAGTGGTTTCATAGCAGAAGTGTACCTTGCCTACCTGAGACAGGAATATGAAAATTAAACACAATTAAAAGCAGAACTAAGCTGTACTAGGAAAACCTACTTTGCTGTGGTGAGTAGCGCGCTAAATTTTTTTGGAACACTATTACAGTACGTATAAGCTGTAGGCTGAGCTAAATATGTAACATTTGGTTGTTTAGTGTGTGCAAGTGTTGTTACTTACGTGGTACATTATCATATGTGTTGACTTATGAATATGTGCAGTAAGCTATTTATAATTTCAGTGCATTGTCAACACACAATTAAATTTTTTTGCAGTCCATTTTCAAAAGTTGACTGAAATGCTTATCGAGCCTGAAAACGGCCATCAAAACAGCTTTTCAGCTAGTGTATGCAACAAAGCCCACATACTGTAACATGAAATGATAGATATTTACCATTATGAGACAGTTCCACGATTTTATACAGCATTGTTTACAAAAACAAGTTTTCAGAAAACTGTTTTGCATGCTGCATAATATATTATTATATGGTACATGTTTTGTAATATCTGTAATATAATGCTGCTATCCACTTGGCACCTATTACATATCTGTCCTGGAAGGATTGGACTCTGCCCTTTTTTGTCCCTTCCCAATGTTTCTCCCATTTATTTTTTCATTGTTTCCAGTGCAGCCCTTCTGTAATATGATAAATGGTTTTATGAACTTCACTTAACTTGATATTGGACAGTTCTTTGTTTATTCCTGTTATCTTGGAACAATATTATATATCTCACACAATGCACAAATATAGGCTCAAATATATAATGTGTGTATGGTGATCGATTGTTTACTAGCAAGGTACAGTATGCATGTTATAGCATGGTTACACTCTTCTGCCTTCAGTTTAATGGTTAATCACTAGCATGCAATCAATTAGCCTTAGTAGTATTCATGTAGGGATCAAGGAGGAGGATCTTTTTCTCTGTGTTGTGTGGCTTGATAATTAGTTATTCCAGGTATTGTCTGTCACTTAAACATACACATACTCTACACATGCAGAGTAGAAGATGCAAGCACACACTTAAAGAGTCAGGGGCATGCACACGTCAACCAAACACACATACAGTACAGTATATGTCAGCTAACACATGCTAGCAAACACCGAGGACAGCAACCCCCCAAATTTAGCTCTGAAATTCCCTCCAGCCCTGTAATGTTCCCTTTTTAGATTTCACAGGATTTAGTTTCAATACGTTTCCTTTAACCCCCCTCCCTCTAACCTCACTAGCTTTCCACTGCCTTCTGTGGTTCACTTCTTTGCCACAATATCTCCGGGCTGGACATGTCAATTACTGATATTTGGCCTTTCAACACTTTGCTCTTAGACAGGGATGTAGGGATGTACAGTAGCCCATAACTTCCCTCTCTTGGCTGAACCTTGTTACTGTAAGTTACCATGTAAGTGTGTGTGTTTGTGCATTTCTGTCAAGTGTGTATGTAGGTCAGGGATTAGAGTGAATCCTTTGTGTAAGCGGACCTCTCACTGTGAGGAGACTACAGCAGTACAATTAATCCTGCTCGTCAGTCGGGTTGGTTTCAATGTTTTTCCAAGCGGACAGTTGTTATGGATGTGGATGTGTAATTGGAAGGAGCTTGGAGTGATGAAACTTCATTCTCTAGACCCCGGAGACCTTTTACGACCTGAGACCTGTTTTGTGATTCTTAGAAAAGCCTCGTTGAGGAAGTAGGATGTTAGTTGGAATCAGCATGGCTCATTTCCTAAAATTAGTACTAGGGTTAAGAAGGCTACAGGTAGGGTTTTTGGGTTGATGTTTGTGTGCTTCTTCCAACAGGACACCACTGTCTTTGAGAAAGAAAAGGACATCATTGCAATTGTAAGATTATATTGTTTGTTACATTATGTATATTGAACATACCATATTTAAATCATATAAAGTTGTAGTAGTTTTGTTGTACGAGTTGGGTTCAAGGATATGTTGTTAAAGGTAACTTAAGTCTTAAATCTTGTATAAGCATGCAGAATTATTAGTCTATGACAGTACAAATAGATGCTATATGTTAATGCATACTCAATAGCCTACATCTATTTTGTCTGTGATCTTGTTTGGTAAAGTAAGTGGCTACCATAAGTCCAAATGGTTATTATTTAATCTTTTCAAATAAATAATGTTGCCATTCGTTCTCCAGTGTCGTCACTTCGTAGTGGTGTGTGATGATATCCTGACTTCCACCCCTGATGCTGTTCTTACCCATACTGCTCAGCTGGAGAGTGTAGACCTGGTCCCCGCCTCACCTGGAGACAGCCTGGTAATCAATCCCCTTTACAGCTACTGTACTGTAGTGCTGACCTACTATTGTTTGTCATGTTAGAAGAGGCAGGAAACCCCACCCAGCTGGCACATTTACAGTAGTTTATGTATAGAGCATGCCAAAGAATTGTAAACAATAATAATAATAATAATAATAATAATCAATCATAATAATTTAAATACACATATAATTTATGTTACAGGAAATGTGAAAACTGCTAAATTAAATATAATTTAATAACAACAAATATAATAAATACACAATTAAAACTACAACTCCTTTGCCAGTAGAGGGAGCAATCTGCACTACCAGCAGCAAGGAGAGCGGGAGTGTTATACTCCCTATTATCACACTTCAGTGTATCAAAAACATTTTGCTAACACAGGGAATGTTTATACAAGATGTCATGCATTTAGGACCTGAAATGTTCCATTTACAATGTAACCTTTCTGGCCTTCCTTGCTGCAAAGTCATCAATCACATCATCATATGGAATATAGAAGGCAACTTTGTGGTTAATACTAATTACAGACAGACCACCGAGGCGTTCTTGACACATGGTCGACCTTAGGTGTTTTGATGAGTTTAAATTTAGAAAAACGTGTCTCTGCTGAAACTACTGTGATTGGTGGAGTTACAGCAATCCTGAGAGAAATCCAGAAGCTGGGGTAAATTTAGCTAGACCTAAGTTGCACAGTGCACTGTTGTTGTTTTCTTGGCTACACTGCAACACTGCCGCCCCTCTTTCCCCTCCAGCTATAATCGAATCGTAGACCTCTTTAAATACAGTCTGCCTCCACCACTGCCGCTGCCCCCCCTTCAACCCCCCCTCCACTGAGAGCACCAATTACAGTGGAGAGTGCAGGTTGTTCGGTTCGACATGCAATTTAATTGGATGCAATTGGGAAATTGCCGCCCCCATCTTCATGCCGCCCTGCCTATGTCACCTATAGCAAGGACCGGCACTGTGTGTGCCACATGTTCCAACCAATCAGATTAATTTGTAAATTAATTCACATTTTCACCCCATCTGTTAATTACTGTGTACACTCATGAATATCTTGTTCGTAACAAGCCATGAAATAATCCCTCCGTCTTCCTGTACCTCTCTACGGGCTCATTTTGTCACGTCTGTTTGGCCATAGTCAACACTCATTTCTCGTCTGTCTCATTTTATGCGTGTCATTTTCTTTCTGGAGTTTTATCCTGGTTTCAATCACCAACCGGAGGTATCCATCATCGTTCTTCAGGACTCATTGTGCCATTCATATCTCAAGGGCTTTGCTGTGCTCATGTACTGTATTGCTTTTTTTCTCCTTTCATTCTTTCTTTCACACTGTGTTTTATGTATAGCTTTTAGCACTCTCTCTTCTTGTCATAGAAGGTGACGTCTGAGTTGTCTACTTCTCTTCTTTTTCACGACTGACAGGTTTTTCTGAAGTCATTATACAGCAGGCTTCTTTTCAATTTTGCCTACCAGTTATATGGAACATTTGTCCTATTTAGTTTAGACTTTGTTTTGGACTGAGTTGTGTTTGGTTTGTGCACCAAAGGAGCACTGGCAAGGCTTTCAGCCTGTCTTCTCTAATCATTTTGCAATTACTGTGGCCCTCACAGCTAGACGCACATGATCAAGATTCACTTCCTCACCTCAATTTGCATTCGCCATCACCATAGAGACACCGTAGAGACACTGTAGAGACACATGATTACTGTGTCTAAGGGGAGCTGGTCTTGGCTATAAATGTGTTATTTGTTTTCTGCAGTTGAACTGGCTGTTCTGCTCAGATGCGCAGAAGTGATAAATGCAATAAAATGGGATTATTATCTGCAGTCGATGGTCGGGTGATTGGAGCAAATCACTCCCAACAAGGTCTGCTATGTGTTAAGATAAGTGAGACAGGGTAAACAAGGAGGGTTTAGACAGAGAGAGAGAGAGAGAGAGAGAGTATAGTGGAAGCCAGTAAGCTGTTTTGCTGTGATTTAGGCCCTTGGTCCCAGCTTATTGGCTTATGGACTGTATTGGGGCTACTCAATGGCCAGCTGTACATTTATCTAAAACCAATAGTGTGTATGGTAACCTGTGGCATTCTAAGTTCATGTTTGGACTGTGGGGTTCCTGAAAAGAAAGCATGAGAACTTATGCATGTACAGTATGTACTGTATTAGATGTTGTTATTTTCTATTCAGACGTTATGTTATATGGTCACAGTCAGTCTGATACTTAATAATAGGTGTGAGATTCCTTAGTTCTCCCAGTGCCTACAATGATGTACTTTAACATTAAACAGCTATGGTAAGGTGGAGATAGTGTGTTCTTGGGGTCCTTTAATGCATCTCTCTCTCTCTCTCAATACTCCTCAGGGCATAGAGATCACCTCCACTGGCTCCAGCACCCACTACGTGACCGGAACTGCATATGAGGTCAGATTAGGTCCTTCACCCACTCGCCCATTCACTGTTGATTCTGAATGAGCCCACAGGACATGGGGGCCTTATATTTCATGACACATACCCAGCACTTTGGAGAGATAGGGTCTGTGTGACCTCTTTTTAACTTCCGCTAGGGGCATGTATTTTAAAATATGTAATAATTCTCCATACACATCGGCTAGTCTGTCAAAAGAATTCACAATTTACATAGATAGATGGGTATAGGTACTGTATACTGTATATGTCTATACCTGTGTATACAGTATATATATATATATATATATATATATATATATATATATATATATATATATACTGT
>JAODUG010078884.1:0-12862 GCA_027564795.1 Aphredoderus sayanus
TAATTGATTATGGTTAATTGAACATGCATGGAAAACATTGTTTAAACCCTTTACAATGAAGATCTGTAAAGTTATTTATTATTGTTGAAATACACAGTCCAGAAAAAGGGATGTTTCTTTTTTTTGCTGAGTTTAGTTCTATGATTTGAACAGACAGCAGTACTGTACATCACCCACCTATTTTTATATACCTGCTTTTATGTGATGTGATGTCATCCTCTACCTTTATTTAAACCCATGTTCTGGGATATAAGGAAAAACATGTATCATACTCGTTGATTAGGCTATAACAGGTTGTGCAGCAAACTAATATATCATATAATTCAGAAATATGAATTGGTGTGTGTGTTTTCCACTAGGAAGCCTCCAAAGTTTCAGGCTATGGCATACGATTCAACATTCGTTGTCCTGCTTTAGTTCAAACGGATATGATCAACAGCCTGCAGATCACACCTAGTTGATGCAAACAAGTGATGTCCTTAATAACATTGTATTTGGCCACCATCTGGCCCACCAACGGTCCTTGTTTCTTAATAGCAACTCATGTGAAGAAGCTCTATCAAGGAAGTAGAAAGGCTGTAAACGATACGTACGGAACTTGTAAATCTGACAGCTGTACCCCAGACAGGTGCAAATGCATTATAAATTAAGAAAACATCTTAAAAAATAGAAAACACAAACAAATTACGAAAACTTCTACATCAATACTGAAACACATGCAGCATGTAGTAAACGCACTGCAAGAAGTGAAATCACTACAACATTTACACAACACCACCAAGTCTGAACGCTGTTAAATGTTAAATTGCTTAACAATAAGCAATAAGGATGTTCATGGCTACAGTTTAACTGTTAACCGACAAGAAGAATTGTTACCGGTTGATATGATCAGTTAAACGGTCAATAAAGTGTTGCTACACGGTAGCCAGAGGCACCGTTCAAACAGATTTGTATTGATTTCACTGACATGGGTATTGACAATGTGGTCAGAGGTATGAGGTACATGTTGGTCATGGTGGACAGGTTCACCAAATGGGTGGAAACCATCCCCTGTAAGAAGGAGGATGCGAAAACTGTTGTGAAATGGTTGCAAAATTAGTTAGTACCGAGGTATGGGGTGCCCTGGTTAATCAGGTTAGACAATGGTTCATACTTCACAAGTACACCCCTGGCAGAAATAGAACAGCACCTGGGCATAACCCATAAATTCGGTGCTGTGTACCACCCTGCATCACAAGGCCTTGTGGAACGCGCCAAACAGACCCTTAAACACAAAATTGCAAAGGTGTGTCATGGTACTAAACTCAAGTGGGTAGATGCACTACCATTGGCTAAGATGTCTATGCGCTCATCTAAAAGCGCTCAGACTCATCTGTCACCCCAAAAATGACTCAATGGGCGTCCAGTGCCAGGTCCACCTAGAGAGGTGGGGACAGGGCCAGTGTTAAATCTATGGCAAATTGAAAGGGATGATTATTAACATGCATTGACTCACATGACTGGAGCCATGTCTTCTCAGGTTCAAGCCACAGAAGTAAACGCACCTGCAGAGGAGGAGGCTCAATTGGTTGACCCTGTGAAAGCTGGAGACTGGGTACGGGTAAAGGTCCACAAAAGAAAGTGGTCTGAACCCAGGTGGACTGGCCTATGGGAAGTGATTGACCGAACCTCTCACGCAATCAGGGTAAAAGGTAAAACGGGCTAATTGGCACCACCTTACACATTGTGTACCCACTTCAGAACCCTCATGCACTCTAGCTGAGGTTAGAGCCGACCTAGCTTCCCTAGCGGCTGTTTCTGATGAGAACAGTACCCCCTGAATTGGCCCTAAAGGTGGGACTTGAGGACGGTTGTTCCTCCTACTGCAATCACCCTCAAGTTTGTGATCACAGTGCACAAGCACCGTCTATTACGGATGAGCAGCTCTTTCTGGACCAACAAAGGTGCAAAGTACAGGGCCTGGCATTTACATTTGTTTTTCTGTTGGTTATTGTTCTAAGCTATTTTCTTACAATGATCATCTTACATTATATAAATCAACCTTAGAAAATCTCACGTATCCTATTTTGTATTTTATTCAACATACGCTCCTGTCACCCCTACCGGCTTAGAACATACTTTGGAAATTGGTAATAGGATGTGATTGTTTTATTGCTTGCTTTTATAGTTCACTCCTTAAAAGGTTTGAAAGGAGGGAATATGTGGAGATTATATTTTAATATGATGTGCTTAATAGAAGATAAAACATATCACCCTAATGTAATAATGCTGCATACATTAGAGGGCTATTGGAAATGTATGTATTGTGAAACTAAAATCAAATACATTTTTGTAGCTCAAAAGAGGAGCTCAGCCAAATCACAGTGAGTAGAAAAAGGTCGAAAGCTTAACATGTTATGAGTACATCCTGACCCCGGGCCGGTCTGTCTGAACAGCAAGAAGATTGTAGCTGTGAGCCGAGGGGCATGGACACGCCTGAGATCCTAATAGAGTGTTATACCTATAACGCTCGCAGCCAAAGGGAGAAGACAGCACCCATCTTGCACTATTAAGGGATGCTAGAATTAGGTTTTCGGTGTTCTTAGTGGTTTTTGGTAATCATTGCCTTTTAATACAATCTCTATTTTGCTTAAAGTCTCAGTGTGATTGTCCTTTTTACTTACTCCTGAAGCCAATTACAGTTTTTTTCAATCACTTTGCACCAAATATCAGAAACTTGGTGTAATTTCCTCTAGACACAAACATCACAACTGATGATCAAAATGCCAATTTTTCACCACTATAACACATTTTCCAATTGCTTGGATACAATACACATAAACATTAGATCATTTGTTCATTGAACTATAATCACCTGTTCAATTTGACACAACTTAACATAAAAGTATTACCATTTCAAACTGCAATTGAAACATTACATTTGAGATGACTGTCTATTAATTTGATTTCAATAATCTAACTATCAATTGATACTACTGCTCAAAATGATAAATAACGGTTGCATTACTCTTAATGCATAGTTTTCATCGAACTTCTTAGTCATAGTTTAGTCTTTTGCATAGTTCATCAATGGTAATGGTAATTGATGTCAATGTTATCCTGAAACATTTACTTATCATATTGCGTGACCTAAACACGCAAAATAAGTTAGTCACTTTCACTAATTACCAAGTTACTGGTAAGAGTATATACTGTATCTTTTTTGCAAGAGTGTATTGAAATGAGCGGTATCCACAACATAACAATACAGTAACATGGAGCTGGCAGGGGATCACAATAGAGATCAAGCAGTGGTCAGAAGACGAGGAAGATGTGGTCAAAACAATGGCAGGGGACATGCACCTCTTATGAGAGATGGTCATGGGCCTCGTCAAGGAGGGGGGCTTAGGCCTCACCTGAGAGGCCATGGGCTTCATTTTAGAGGTGTGGGGGAACGCGGTAGAGGACAAGCCCACGGACCAAGACACTTTTTAGAGGGTGATGAATCTGGTGGTGTAAGGTGTATGACAGGCAATCTAACGAACAAGTTGCCCTACTCCAGGCCATGGATGAAACATGCAATGGCATCATGGCAGACCAATGCCAGACCTGGATTTGCCATGCTCAAAGATTCTTCACAAGATGTCTGGCTAATGAAAATGTCAACGATGATGTGGATGAGAACTTGTAACTGAATCCACAAGACAGAGTTGATGTAAATATCTAACAGTAAATACTGTAATTCTTTATTTAGCTTTTTACAGTTGAGAAGAAACTGTATTGTATATGTGTACATTTCAGATTTTGTTTTTTGATTCCAATGTGGTGTATTCTCTACTACAATAGACTACTATTGTAGACTAAACTACACAAATTTGTAATTTGAGCCAATTATCCTGCAAGGGCACAGTTTCTTTAAAGTTATGATAGCACAATGCAATGTTTTAAACATTGGACAGCCTGTGTCGAGAGTTGTGAAAAATGACGCCACCGTTCTGATATTTGGGGCAAAATGATTAAAACAAAACTGTATTCACCCTATTGACCACGACAATAGGCGATGGCTTCAAAAAGTCGCAATTGCGAGAAATAAAGTAACTATTTGCTTATGCAGTATACTTGCATCTGGCAACATCTGTTTCTCTTCGCGCTTTTCTGCCTAGAGGCAGAGGGCAGAATGAAAAGTAGTTCCTATTCTAAAACACAATTAGGCGACTATACACACATATACATGTATTGTAAAAGCATTACTTGAAGACAGTATGAATGTTTTATCCATAGAAATCTATATATTAACGGTTTTATCAAGTGAGGATCAATTCAATTCTGAAAACGGGAAGTAAGGACACTTTGTATCGATCCGCCTATCAGTGTTCCAGCAAACTAGTCCACTTACAGTAACATCTGATTTGCACAGTAGTAGAACAGTAGTAAATCATTGTCGATGTGTGGTATCCGCTAATAATTTTAAGTAGGCTGCTTTTGCTAGGTTTGTGTATTATCTACATTATTGATCTGATGGCACTAGAGGGTAAAATAGCCATTGTGACTGGAGGAGCACAGGGTTTAGGGAAAGGGTTCTCAAATATACTTTTGCAAAATGGTGCTAAGGTAAGACTGCTTAGACATTTCTCCAAATAAGCCGACTAATATATTGCATACATATTGTATGCAATCGCTAGTAGGCTAAATATATTATCATTCAGAATTTACTTATACTGTATCAGATAGATCTATAGCTCTACATGACATGAACATATTAGAAGGCTACTACAGTATGCTGGTTATAGTGTGATATTTTTTCTACTGAATTTTTCTGCAATGTAAACAGTAAACAGTTAATAGACCTGTTTATCTATTTTCTGCGGACTGACTTAATTACAGGTTGCCATACTGGATGTGAATGAAGTTTCAGGAAGGAATTTAAAGGAAGAGTTTGATAAGCAGTATGGGCCAGAGAGAACCCTGTTCCTGAACTGCAATGTTGAGTCAGAGGAACAATTCAAAGGTTAACCATTTTTAGATTTTAGATTAGATATGCCGAAGCTAGTGAGTCATATAATAATAATAATAATAATAATAAAGATTATAGCTGTGTTTGGGTTGTAGAAAATAAAACACCACTACTTAGTAGTGTAGCCAACTGATTCTCAATCTGGGTTTTGAGTGTAATGTGTTGTGAAACAGAGGCATATGTTTGACATGTAGCCTACAGTAGGCTAGACATATCTTTTTACTACAAGTAGGCTATGTCAGGAAGTTGGGAACTGTAGACTATATGTAGGATTTCATTTGTCCAAGACCTGTCTTAGGATCGAATATGTTGTACTGTAAATCCATACTGCTCTAAAAAATGTCCAACTGACTTTGACTAACAGTCTTGCAAAGTACTTTCTTATAAAAGTCTAAGAAGAAAGCGATGACTTACTGCTAATTTTATACAGTGCTATAAACTGGTTGCTGCAGAATAGGCCAATAAAGACCTTTCAAAAGTAGACATGCAATCACACACGCACACATGCACACCTTTACAGTATACATTTTTATGTTTCATATAGAGGTTAACACATGACCTGAGAAGTTAATTGAACTTGTAATATTCAAGTCATATTGGTTTGCATTAGTCACATCTTTTCTTCTGCAAAAAGCTGCCTTTCAGAAAACTGTGAAGGCTTTTGGGAGAGTCGACATCTTCTGCAACAATGCTGGCATCGTCAATGAGACGGACTGGGAGAAGGCAGTTTCCATTAATCTGGTAAGAAACACCAATACCAACAAAATGGTTGTCAAAGAGAATGAGCAACAACTTACAGTATACAATTGTTAAATAAACTTATTTAGCATACATGCCATATTTCTACCGTGCAGTATGATATGACAAAACTCTGTATTTACTGGCAGACTTGGATATAACTATGTTTCTGTACAACAACTACCACTCTATTACGAAACTCTCTGTATATACTGGCAGATGGGTGTTGTGAGAGGAACGTACATAGCTCTGGAGCACATGAACAAACTGACTGGAGGCCAGGGAGGGGTGGTCATCAACATAGCATCCATGGCAGGTGAAGCACACAGTATATTATTCATTCTGCTGCTCTTCAAACAAAAAAACTGAGAGGTTGTGTGAGTTTATATAAACAATTGTTAAGAACAGAACAATTCCTACTGCAGGTGGGGAGGGCAAAGGTGTCCTTGTATGGCTGTGTGATAACTGTGCTAACTGTTTTTCATTGGTCATTCCATTAGGTTTGGGTCCTCTGCTGAGCACTCCTGTCTACACAGCCACTAAGCATGGAGTGGTGGGCTTCACTCGGGCCATGGCGGTAGGCAAGATCATTTTTGTTTAATTAAATGAAGTAATCAACTTTTGGCAGATGATATCCTTCATCATTCGAAATGTTTATTTTCCACTAGGAAGCCTCCAAAGCTTCAGGCTATGGCATACGATTCAACATTCTATGTCCTGCTTTTGTCCAAACTGAAATCATCAACAACCTGCAGATTTCAGAGAAAACAGGACAGTTCTTCCACCTTACTGGCACAACCAAAAAAATGATGGACCAGTTTGGGTTGTTAGAGTGAGTTTTTCAACAATATTTTCATAGTAATGGTAATTTCTGAAAGTGGTTTGACTTAAAGTTTGAGGGGCCTTGGAATGCTCCAATCTACATTTATTCCACAGATCAGTTTTTCTTTGGAAACAAAGGTTCAAAAGTGACTGAGGAAGAGCAGAAAGGAATGAGTCATTCACAGGGGGTTGTATACTGTACCTGTTAAAACTGGTGACCACAATTAATAGGTACAAATAATAGGCATCCCGGTCCACCCAGGTGTTTAGCCCTCGTGATGTACTCAGAAATCTCGTATTTGGCCACACGGCGGCGCCATCTAAAAAGTGTATGATTTGTGTGTTTTTCAATTGGCATTGCTGTGTGTATTTATTTATTTATTATTTATTTATTTATGTATTTACGTTGTTTTTTTGTGCCTTTTAACCCTCCGGTTTCAAACTCACACCTTGTTGTGCCAGCAGTGCGCATCATATGTGTGTGTAAGCTGTATAATTTGGTTTAGCACCTTTTATCTGTCACAGAGAGCTAGTGATTTAGGTCATTTTGACCCAGAGGACATCACAAGGGTTAGAGTTAATGTGTGTGTTCAGACAGTTTCTCACGTGTAGGCGTGTTCACACACTGTTTGTACACCCTTTTATACTATAACAGTCTAATCGGCTAAATAAACTTGGACTTTGTGAGTTGACAGACTGACAGGAAGAAAGCTCTCTCTCTTCAGTAGCACTTCCAGATCACAGTGAAAAATGTATATTAGTATTATATAACTTAATTACTAATACAAACTGGTAGGGAGAGAAGGGATAACACGAAAAGTACTTTGGTGAGGGGAAGATAATGAGGCACAGCTGAATCCAAACAGGGAGGGGCAGAAATGCAGGAAGTGCAGTGATTTAAAACTAGAGGAGATGTGAGTATCAAAATAAAACAGGAATTACAAGAATTAATGGATGAAAGAAAACCCTGATGGGTTGTATAAGCACCAAAACAACAGAACATTTGTACAACTTTTAACACTAGTTTCACTTATGTCCAGACAAACTCAGGCTTTTTTAAAGAATAATAATTAATATAATACTGCCGTATTACTGATATACATAATTATGTATTACTTATATACATAATTATTCTTTAAATATTCAAATACAAATTCTCATTATGATCACAGGTGACTTTAGGAGTTTCTTATCATCTTCTGGTGTACAGTATGTGAGAAGCCCCAATGTTTAAGTTGTATGCAAGGAATTGTATTGAAATAAATGATATTACTAAAGTTGATCCAATCCATGTTTTGATTGCAGGGTATCTGACGTTAGTAAGCACTTCCTCCAATTGGTGGCAGACACGTCCAAGAATGGACAGGCTCTCATGGTGTTCACCAAGGGAGCACATTATTTCCCATTTTCTACAGTCAGAATGTGCGTTGGGGTAATGTCATTTTTTTGTGCATTGCTACAGTATGTTAAATCAATTTTTATGTAAACTGAATGAGCTCAGGATGACTGGAAAGGAAACTTGAAAATTGTTTGAAATGAAAATATACGTGATATGATATAAATGCATATGTTGTATAATTATGCAATTAAAACATTTTGAAAACCATTATGCTTCCAGAATGTTAATTTGAAAAATATTATCCAAAGATGTTAAAATATTGGTGTATCGTTCAAACCAGTCGATTTGCAAATAATAAAGGTAAGGCTACAATAGTAGTTCTACGTATGTATGTCTATGATGCACAGAGAAATGTCTTGTGTAAAATTATTAGATTTTTTATTTTCTAGTTTAAGTGTTGCGTGAACAATTGCCTAGAATTAAATAACGTGTAGAATGCGTGCAACAATCTAATACATCCATGGTCACCATCGATAACGACGAAGGAACCGGATTCATGCATAATCTCGCGAGATTACGATATTATGCGGAAACAATCGTCGCAATCTTTCATTTTTAATCGGAAATAATGACTTCTCAGTGTGTTTGTTATTTCTATCCAGATGGCATTAATGGGTCCCCAGTGCTGCTTTCTTAGGATCTAATCCACCATTTCAACTGGTAAGAGAAAGACGTGAAAATAGGCTATTGATGCCATCTTCATTTGGGTGGGATCCCCATCTTGGTTGTGAACGGCGCAGCTATTTTTACATGCTACTTTACAATGTTGCTTAATCTAAATGTATCTGTGTTTCTGTGTTTTTGATCATCGATGACTGTTCCACCGTGTTATTATGCAACTCTCCCCATACAGAGCATGCTAGGATAGTCATAGAATGGCCTGCATCTCCATAGGTTAGGTTTGCTTAGAGATGAGCTAAGGCATACGTTGTTGTCTTTTCTTATATTTCCGTATAGAGTTTTACCATTTCATGTGAAAATGTATTATTATAATCGTCTTTCCTGTTTGGCGATTTCATTTAGTAGACATAGACTGTAAAGGTGTAATGAGCCGCATTCAGGTTGACATGACAAAACACAAACTATTGATGTCTGCTCCACATGTCCAATGTGAACTAGAGGTGCAGCCAAAATAACGAGCCAAATGTGCAGTGCAGTTCCAAGGTCAGTCCTTGTAGTTATCGATTATAATGTTGCTTCCAGCTATTTCCCAATATGCTTTTCTTGTCTAGTCTTGTTTGCTTGCTAGAGTGGGAGTTAATTCCAAAGTAATGTAAAGGATGTTCACTTGCCAACGCTAATATAATAATATATATTGTACAGTAACTAATGAACAAATGTAAAATACCGTAAAAATGGCAAAACTGCACTTTGCATTGTGTTTTTGAATGCAGTGAAAGACACCACATTAACGCCATGTTGTTTTCTAGTGTTTGTGAAGCTGTTCCCCACCCTGACTACATACCCACAATGCACTGGCATGTCGAAACATACCTGTAGCTAACTGTAGCTGCCACCTTGCACTATACTAACCCATTGTTGTAAGGTAGGTCGGCCAGATATATCAGCCATATTCCCAAATCAGACATTCTGAACGGACTATCCTACTGTAACATTTTTCTTTTTTTAAACTAGTGGTAATACCTTTTTAATTTACTAACAAGCAGGATGCGGTGGGTGTTGTCATGACTGTGAAGAAAGTGTGTGTTAAATAATTGTAATATCTCTTCTTTGCCCCCCTTACTTTTAACAGGTTGTGTCTGGGCTGCCAATCACTGCTAGTCATAATATCCCACCTTTTTTAAAGGAACCATGTCTGGCTCTAGAGATCTACCAGGTCAGTTCTATGAATCTGTAGCACTTTGGGTTAAATGCAGTAGTCGTACACACAAACTCTTTACCAGAAACGTGATGCTTGTAGTGTGACTGTAGCTTGTAGTTGGTTAGGATCCATGTATTTTAAACTGTTTTAGTCAGAATATGCAAAGATGCTTCTAAGAGACATAATGAGGGACCATAATTCTAATGGTCATTCATAAATTATGATTTAAAAAATACAGAGAAACTTAAACAGTAAGAAATTAACCTATGAAAGGCTATAGCTTTCTGTCAATGGTCGTTGTTTAGACAAGCCATAATAATTTATTTTGTTTGGTCCCCCACAGCCATAGAAGGTTCCGGTATAGGGGGGATGGGGCTTCCTCTTGGGATGACCCGTCGAGCCCTCAGCTACGATGACAACCTAGAAGCACCTATGTCCACTCCGCCCCATGACGTCTGTATCAACAACCTGTGGAGAAGGCCTCTCATACCAGAGAGGAAGTTCACACAGCTGGCAGAGGTGCACCCTCCTATCCAGTCAAACAGTCCTACATCCCCTACATTATCTTTACTACATACTGTAAATGTGATGATTTCAAAACAATGTAAAATGTGCTTATTTCTCACTGTTGCCTCCTTTGCCCCCACCCCCAAACCGTTCTTTTTTATTTTACCAGGAGAGTGGTGGTGTTAGCCAGCCCAGTGTGCCAGCCACTGCCCGACCCAGGTCACCAGGGGTTGTGAGAGCAAAGGCCTCCTCCATCATCATGAATTCCCTCATCACCAGTACAAGTTCCTTTGTTTTGCATTTAGTTTTAATTATGAGCTCCTATATTTATTTATTTTTATTTTCATTTCCGTTTGCACCACTCCCCTATTTCCATCTCTCAATGTGGTTTATCTGTTTGTTGTATGTCTCTTTGGTTTGTCTATGTCTGTCTCTCTCCCTCCCTCTGAGTAGAGCAGACTCATGAAAATGTGTACAAGTTTGAGCAGAAGGCTGGGCTCTCTGATTCCAGCTATACGCCACACAAGGGACTCACTGCTGAGGAGACGCGCTACCATCAACGCATGCCCGAATCCTTCCAGGTAAAGTGCAGGCTACCTTACAGTGCCAGTTAATGTCTACTTAGAATAGGTGGAAAAGGTGTGCATAAGATCTAATATTGGTGAGATAATTGTGAAAATCTTTCTTCATACGCTTATTTATGGATAAACTACACAGATTAACGTGGCGCTAACTGTGCTTTCTAATTAATGATGCTACTTTAGATCAGTGGTTGTGCACCGTTTCCTTTTTTTTTTTTTGATTTTGTTTAATGTATTATCATTTCATGGTTGTTCAGAAGATGCAGTTTCAAAACTCTGAGGCCAGAGATGACTCTTCAGCCCAGTCAACCCCTTCCAACACTCCCCATAGCTCTCCGAAACAGAAACACAAGTAAGGAAAAGGCACAAGGTTCAAGTAGTGTTAATTTTATATTTTTGTTTTAGTTTGACTTTTCCGTTTGTTTTGTTCTATATAGTAGTTTGTTTTTCTATTTAGTTAAAGGGAAGTATGGAAAAAATAGTTTTTGTGAAATATTTTCGTAGGATACATTTTATATAGGGTCTCTTGGCCCCTAGCCAAAATATCAGTTACTGGAATTAAAATGCAATATTTGTAATATTTCGGTCTTTTTTGTCAACCGTATACATGTAATAGTAGTGGTCCATTCACTGAAGCAGACTATGCTACAATTAGTGACTATATGTTTGCTGTGTCAATGTGTCTAGCTAACAGTGAATAAACGCTGTGTGTGTAGGGGATGGTTCAGCAATACAGGGTCGGAGTTAAGTATTAGCTCCAACTCTAGTGTTGACCTGTGCGGAGCAGAATCGGGTGGAGTTGGAGCTGGAGGAGCTGGTGGAGGAGTGGTTGAACGCTGGGGTGCGTATGGGCCTCTACAGAGCATTCAGAAGTCCAGCTCTGACCTGGGGTCTGACCCCACGACTACAGGTGAACAAACTCAATGTTAAGCTAACGATAGGCCTCTTTCTGGGGGTAATGCACATACAGCTTGTGTTGCCAGATGACAAGGCCTGCCACAGAACTACGCCAGTCAGTTTCTGTCAAAGCCTTTCTAGAGCATTTGGTTATGGATTTGTGGGTCACTGTTGTTGCCCTGTGCCCTCAGTATTTGGTTTGGAAAGGGACTGTGTGACCTTCAAACTGAAGGCAAATAGTACATTTTTTTCATACTGGTTGCGTCAGGACAGATCATGTTGTGGCTACAGAGCTACGGCAGTTAAAACTCAGACATGATAGGAAATGACAACATATCGCATATAGCTTGAGAGTTTCGCATGCAGGATATTTCACACCAACTAGGAACATTTTGGAATCCTGTCATAGAATGACTGCTGGTATGTAAGATCTACCATAACATTTCTAATGTAAAATCGAGAAATAGAGGTGTCTCAATATTTTTTGTCATGTTCATTGTGACAGAAAATATTGTTTGACATTGATTAATGTTGTAATTTTTCTCTGTTAAATGCATTACACCAACAATCTGCTACACAGCATTTTATTGTAAACAAATAGTTAATGATAAGCTGCTAAGCAGTTAGCAGGCTAAGGTATACTGTAGCTAACTACAAGTGGGGTAAAAAAGTATTTAGTCAGCCACTAATTGTGCAAGTTCTCCCACTTAAAAAGATGAAAGGCCTGTAATTTTCATCATAGGTACACTTCGACTATGAGAGACAAAATGAGTAAAAAAAAAAAAAAAATCCAGAAAATCACATTGTAGGATTTTTATTAATTTATTGGTAAATTCCTCGGCAAAAATAAGTATTTGGTCACCTAAAAACAAGCAAGATATCTGGCTCTCACAGACCTGTAACATCTTTAAGAGGCTCCTCTGTCCTCTACTTGTTACTCGTTTGAACTTGTTATCAGTATAAAAGACACCTGTCCACAACCTCAAACATATTCCAAACTCCCCTAAGGCCAAGACTAAAGAGATGTCAAAGGACACAAGAAACAAAATTGTAGACCTGCACCAGGCTGGGAAGACTGAATCTGCAATAGGTAAGCAGCTTGG
>JAODUG010078895.1:0-12861 GCA_027564795.1 Aphredoderus sayanus
ATAAATAAATAAATAATAAATATGAAATTTTTTTATATAAATAAATAAATAAATAAATAAATAATAAATATGAAATTTTTTTATATAAATAAATAAATAAATAAATATTATGAAATTTTTTTGTGGTTAAGCACCACAACAATGTTATGTTAACTTATCGCAAACATTTGTGCTTCAATATTATAAGCTTAACTTGCGTGTTGATTTAGCCTACCTCGGTGCTCGTTAATAGACAGATGCTGCTGGTAACCGACTTGTCATTTCACCATGATGCGCTGAATAATGAATTAACATTATCGTTTAATATATTCATGGTTCATGGGTATTGTTTACATGTCATGAATTTAAATAATCTTGTCAGTCCATATTTGACGTGTGTTTATCCAAAAGCATTCGACGACTGCCTCTTATAAACTGTAGCTGCCGCGACACTGCAATTCCAAAAGACGCATAGCAGATGTAGAGCCTACAATAAACTTCGTTCTTAACTTGTAATTTTTTGTATAGCATGTGTTAATTTTGGCAGCTATTTTAGATTTCATCATAGTTTTAGTCTTTTGATAAAAATGTGTAATTGTTTAGTCACATTTTAGTCATTACATCCTAAATAGTTTTAGTCTAGTCAATGAAAATGGAAAACAATCTAGTCGATGAGAAGTCATTACATTTTACTGTATGTCAGTACATTGTACTGCAGCTGTCAAATGGACACAAAACTGAAGAGCACTTTGTTGAACAATAAAACAAAAAAAACACTATACCCTGCTATAGGCTAGCTGTTGGCTAATGTTATTGCAACGTGATAGAAATACTGTCTTTACCGTAAGTTCCATTTGAAGGATAGACAGCCCATACTGTCCTATGTGTGACACCCAGGAACGCGTCCACAGTAAACTTTTTCGTTCGTTCTTTTTTTTTTTTTTTGGGGAACATAAAATCCCCAGCGTCACACACAGCGCTTGTGTAGCAATTATTGACAAATGCTTGACCGGCGCCTCAAACTGTGAACTCGCAGCTATGATTGACAACTTCTTGTCCCCTCCTCCCCGACACATGATCGCCAGGTCGTGAACGACAGCATACGGTGATCTGTCGGTGTCATACATGTAGTGTTGCCAGTCTCCCTGCCACGACACGTCAAGAATGTACGGCACAATGTTCGTCTAGTCTGACATGGTGACAATTGTGAAAGACAAAAGTCGTGTAGTGTGTACCCGGAATTACCGTTATATCAAGTCTGAGGGTTCAGGGCTTGTTTCAGAGCACTTTTCATTTCTATAATAAAAATAAATGTATACATGAGGACCGAAGACATGGTCACCAGTCCTTTCTTATGTACTGCAGGTGGATCTCATTGACTGGGTGGACAACATGTGGCCCCGTCACCTGAAAGAACGGCAGAGAGACTCCACCAACTCCATTACTGACATGCAGTACCCAAAGGTCCAGAAGTAAGTACACCTGGGCCAGTCTCACAAAGAACCTGCTCATTGTTGTTTAATCATTCCCACTGGAACACTTGCGTTTGGCATACAAGGAAATCTATTTACCCATATATTGTATTACTAATGATGTTTTTTTTCCATTTTTTTCTTTTAGTCTGTATTGTAAAAAGTCAATTGGAGAGCTATTGGGTTTTAAACAACATTTTAATTAAGCACAGGGCTGTTACAATAAGGATTTTTTTCTTACCGTACTGAAATTACAACGTATTACTGCGGTTTACCGCAAACACCCCCAGCAAAAATTTTATCCTAATTTAAAAGTATTAGAGTGGATTATTTATTTTATCAAAGATTACATTTACCTGTTTTTTCATTTCATGCACCTTCATTTCACAACCATGCACCTTGCCAAAAACACTGTACAAGAGCATGCTAAAATTTAAGCTACATATGTATTCTGCACATCCATTATAAGGGAAGAGGCTCTGCTAAAAGCTCATAACCATTTTTAACTAAACCAAACACAATTCCATAAAATAAGCAAAAGAACGTGCACATGTACCACGTGAACAAAACGCACTTACACGCGCACATATTTTGCAATATATAATTCCGCTACCCGCTATCCTATACTACCCACACAAACCGCACATATGAACGCAGAAACTCTACAGATTTCAATGGTATATGTCTCATCACTCTACGACTAAAACTCACTGAAATATCACTTAAAGAAGAACAAACACATTCTAAGGTTCATAAAAACATAAACGAAAATTATGTTTTACCTTTGCTGGTTTGTGATTAAAAGTCGTGTTAGAAGCCAAATCCACAGATGTAATGTTTCTGCCATGCCTTGTTACTTTCAAATGATCCTTGATCATGTAGTAAAATTAGTTGATTAATTTGTTCAAAATTCCCTATTGCTGGAAAAAAATGTTTTGGCCTGCCCATTGATTCTATTGGCTCTGACGATTCAGAAAATGTGTCAATCTTTAATATTGACCAATTGGTTGTCGAGATTTGATTGAACATTAGAAATTGCAAATGGCACGATGGTGTCAAATGTTCCAAAAGTGTTCAATTGCGTACATACCTCTAATGAAACCTCTCTAAATCTGCTCTGCTTCACTTTATTAGAATGAATCTTTGCATAGGTACTACACAGATGTTGGGTTATTGTTTAGTATAGGTGCTTAGTATATTGGGGCTGCAACTGCATCATTCCAAAGAAATATTTTCACTTAAAGTGAAAAGTTTTCTGGTGAAATGAAATTTTTCATGTTCTTTTGTTTTCCATCTCTATATACTCTATAATGGAAATAGAAATCGGTGTACTTATATATGGATTCACATTCAATAGCTTCTTAGCTATAAAAGGATACCAGGAGTGTGCATATAGGCCTCATGGTTGAGGAGCTATACCTAATTTATTGTGTCATTTCTGAAAATAGGCCTAGGGCTAAACAGGTTTAAAAAATAGTAACTTAATATATTTCATTTTCTGCTGTACATAATTTCCTGATGTGACTAAATGTTTCCCTCTTAATTTTTTGTTTTGCGTGCCTATAGGTACTGTCTAATGAGTGTTCAGGGCTGCTACACAGATTTCCATGTTGATTTCGGAGGAACCTCGGTTTGGTACCACATTCTGAGTGGGTGCAAGGTGGGCACGCACGCATTGTAAAAACTGAATTAAACTTTTGTAAAAGCTTCAACATGAGTAATTTTCTCGCTGACCTTTTGCTGAGAATTAACCCCTTGTGCTGAACATGAAACTATCAGTTGAAAATAATGGAGGTCAATGGTGGATGAAAATGGTGACATGCTACCAGTCCATGATGGTTATTATTGAGTGATGACTTAATATTGTGGTAAAGAAGCTGCATACTTGCAGAGACTTTAACAAAGGTTCCACTTTAACACACATCCACAAGACATCAGAGAGCTACGACTTTATTCTAGAGATCCACCGATCGATCGGCTGGTGACCCGAATCGGCTGGCTTTCACCTTGACCAGCCGTGACCGGTGATCAGCTGGTCTATCTAAATATAGCCAGTAATGTTACCAATTGCACACAGATGCAGCATGCATATGCTATGTGTTCACTCGCCCCTTCTGCACGTTTAAACATAACTGTCATAAAAGCCTACCTACACATGACATGTCTGCGCAGTGTGGAAGTTGACCGGAAGAAGCCTGTAGGAAGTTGATCGTAGGTAGTTGTGTAAAATGCGTTTTAAGACATTCAAACTTCAAATTGTTAAATACTGTCAATATATTATTGTTCATCTCACTAAAGAGTTTCATGGCTTATTTTTTATCAATCTGTGCTGTTAAATGGACGCTGCCTTGTAGAAGTGTAAAAAGACGACAAATGCAAGCGCTGGCGGCTAAGGGACCGTCAACAAATTACTTAATGAGTACATTTAAAACTAAATATCTATGCCTGCAGGTGTTCTGGCTGATTCCCCCAACCCCACAGAACCTGGAACTGTACGAAAACTGGGTGTTGTCAGGGAAACAAGGTGATGTGTTTCTAGGGGACCGGGCCACTGACTGCCAGAGGATTGAACTTAAACAAGGATACACATTTATCATACCCTCAGGTACAAACACAAACGACTGTGAATGATTCTTTGCAGCTAGGGGCCACCTTAAGTCTAAGCTGTGCTATAATTATACAAGGTTGTGTCTCTTGGCATGAAGAGTTTGTCATAGTGCATAACAGTTTCTCAGGGGATTAGAAGAAGCCACTAATCTTTTGCTAATAATTTTTCAGTCTGGCAGTCCATTAAACATGGGATTTTTATTTGAATATTTTATGTGTTTATTTAGGGTGGATCCATGCAGTGTACACACCTGTGGACACCCTGGTGTTTGGAGGAAACTTCCTTCACAGCTTCAACATCCCAATGCAAATCAGCATCTCAAATATCGAGGACCGGACACGGGTCAGGACACACACGCACACACAGTCCACATGATGCGAGTGGCACACTAACTGTTTGGAACCCCTCCCTTTAGGTACCATCAAAGTTCCGCTACCCATTCTATGATGAGATGTGTTGGTATGTGTTGGAGCGCTACGTCTTCAGCCTGACCAACACCTCCTACCTGACACCAGAGTTCCAGAAGCACTCCCTGGGCATTGGTACGTGTTTTCATACGCACACACACATACACGCATACACGCAGTCAGAGCAGCCTGAAGATAAACTACCATCTGGTGCAAAAAGTATTATATAAAAAAACCTGGAATGTAGAATAACACACCTGCATCAGCTATATCTTTTCACCCCTTTCCATCCCATCACTATCTCTTCTATTGTATCCCTCCCTCTGTTTTTATAGTAATGATAGTTTTCTCTGTCCCAGGTCTGAGGAGGTCATGTGATTCAGAGCCTGGGGTCAGCCCTGCAGCAGAGGAGAGTGGGGAGGGTGCCGGGGAGGTGTCGGCCCAGCCCGCTGCCAAGCCAGGGGTCAAAGTTCACCTGACTCCCTTGGAGCTGGAGGGTCTGTGGTACCTGCTGGGCAAACTGGAGTCTCTGCCATCCAATAAAAAATGTGTTCCCGCAGGGATACACAATGCCCTTGCCCTGCTCACACACGTCAAGGTGGGTGTACACAGTATGTGCATTATGGTGAACAAGTTGCAAAGAGTGATACGGTTTATCTTAACATTCTGAAAGTAAATTGTGCACAAATCCAACAAATTCAATGGTAAATATGTAAATGTAGTGTCATAAAGCCATCCGTGTTTGCATACACACATTTGTGTTTTCCTAAGATTCCTGTTGTCCTGTCAGGTTTTTAGCCGTTTTTCTTCCTCTCTCAATTCTGTGTTCTTATCTTGTTCTACCTATTTACAGGCTCTGCTGAAAGAACATGCTAATGATATCCCCAAGCTATCATACACAGGAAAACCTATCATCAAGTGGCCAAAAAGGGTGAGAAGATCACTAAACTGATTTTGTTGTGATGGTATCCCTTGATGCAGCGAAGCCATTCAATATGGGATAGAAACTGGGATAATGTGATAATTTGATTTTGCTCTCATTAACTTAATGGGTTCAATTTATTCACTCTTTTTTTTTTTTTTTTATTATGCACATTTGGACAGTGAAGTATAGCTTACAGGTTTATGGAACCTCTGCACTGTATTTTCATGCATCTAAGAATATGTTTAGAAATGACAGCTGTTTTTATATTGATCTCCCCTGCTTCAGCCATCATGGTACCAACCTCCCCCTCCCCCACCTCCCCCTCCTCGGCCCAAACTGGCCACTACCCCGGTGGTGCCGCGGCCTCAGAAACCTGCCTCATCTATGTCTGTCCTGAGACGCCGCAGGGTCAGGTAAACACATGCGTGCACACACATGTAATTTCCCTAGTGGGAACTGGTTCTCACAAGTCACTTCTTCCTAACAAATAGGATCAAGCAGGCAGGAAAGGTGCTGTATCAACATGTAGGCTATTAAGGTCCTACACGTGCTCATTTTAGGTGAGCAGTCAGTCATGTGCTCATTAGTCTCAGCTTCTTCACATAAGCAACTCCTGCTGAACCCCTGGCACAGACCCCTGTAAGCTCAACAACACTATCAGGAAGTGGGGGTAGTAGATTTTCATTGGCTTTTCAAGTCTGTATACATTATTCTGGTACGCATCTAGAGCAGTGCTTTATCTACTAATTTCAGTCTTTCCATTAATTTTAAGCAGTAACCATAGCCTACATGTATAACAGATTTACAAGACCTGCAAACAGCCAGACTTGTCATTTGGACACAAGTCTGGAATTCCCAACTAATTTATCAGTACAAGTTTTTCTGTGTCCCAGACTACACAAGTAAAGGCTTGCTCTGAGACTAGGTGCTCAGTAACTGTCCTGTTTTGGTCAGGTGTAAGCGCTGTGAGGCGTGCATGAGGACTGAGTGCGGGGATTGCAACTTCTGCAGAGACATGAAGAAGTTCGGAGGACCGGGGAAGCTCAAACAGACATGTGTATTGCGACAGTGTCTCGCTGTGAGTGACTACCATATACTCTGAATATCTGCCTGCCCGTCTGTCACACTGGCCTGTTTCTAACGTGGGTGTTTGCTGCTTCAGCCTGGCCTTCCCCTGTCAGCAGTGTGCGAGGTGTGTAAAGAGCCCAATCAGGAAGAGACGGGAGACCCCGCCCTCGTTCTGATGGAATGTTCCAACTGTGCCGAGATTGTCCACCCTGCCTGTCTCACGGTAACGTCCACTCCCATACGCAAAAGGTTACATAACGGACAACTCCTGAAATTGTGTCAGGAATTACCCTCTTGAAAACAAGCAATTAGGAAATTTTGCTTTGGCTCAAAACTTAGAAAGCACATGCTTGAGTGGCTTGCGTTCCTCTCTGATCCTCCCTCTACAGAGATTATCTGGGGACCTTTTTTAAATTAGAATCAGCTAGTATATTTTACCACTGAAGCTGCAAATTGTCCCTTGTGTTTTTGTCGATTTGTGTGGTCACACTGTACAGGTGCAGGGAGATGGTGTAGTGAACAAAGACCTGCCAAGCTGTTGGGAATGTCCAAAGTGCATCCTTGGAATCACTGACCCAGAGGTATCTTTCTTTCTTTCTGCGCTTGTGTTGGGGAAGAAGGGGGGGGCGGTTCTACAAAAGAACCTGTCCCTGTCAAAAACGGACATAACACGTCTTCCTGAACACACGTGGAAAATAACAGGTGTCATGTGTCCTATGTTTCAGCTGTTTGTTTTTGTGTTTTTTTTTTTTTGAATTGTAATATGAGTCATCAGGCAGTGATGAATGGGTTGTCGGCCCCCACCAGCAGCACTTTGGTCCCCATGGGACCCCGGTCCTCAGGCTGGGCCCGGGGCCCTTTTCTCCGCTGGGGGGCCCTGGGGGCTCCCAGGAGGATGAGGAGGAGGTGCGCTGTGGTTTCCTCCCTCCTCTTCCTCCTCCTCCCCCCCCCCTCCTGTCCTGCTCTTCCTCCTCCACAGCCTCACTCCTATTGTTGGCGGCCCCTCTGCCCTCTCAGCCAATCAGCTCGAGACTGGTGAGAGGCCCCGCCCACTCTGTGTGCCATCCAATCATTCGTCTGACCATCCAAATGCTTAAGCCTTGACCACATTCTCAGAGGGAAGAGGAACAACTATCACAATTCTGAAGAAAATGACAAAATGTGTTTTTTTTGAGGAAGAATTGTGTCTCTTCTCTGCTGCCCTGTGGTTTTGATAAGTGTATTCACTATACCAACAGTTCTCAAGATATCTTGAAATTGAATTAAAACCTTTTTGACCACAGAAGTGCTGTGCCCTTTAGGCTTCAGACCCATCCCTTTTGACCCTTGACATGTTTCTGTACAGGTTTGGCTCGGAAAAACATTTTCTTTTCAGAGGTTACTATGTTTGTTTTAGACATCCTAAATAGGTCATGTATTCCTTGCTCTGGAGTTTTTCTCTTTCAATGTGACATCATCAGCATGCGTCCATCTGCTTGTCCCCCTCCACTAGCTCATCACTGCTCTGTACTGACTGGCCGAAGCACTATGGGTTGTCTAAGTGGGTGTTTTTTTTTTTTTTTTGGCCATATGGGCTGAGTGAGAAGAGAGGAATCGTGGCACACTGGAGGGAAAGGGATGAGTTTGGTCCACATCTTGTGTTTTTTTGTGAGTCCACAAGCCTTCTGTTGGCCCACCTGTCCCGTTGCATGAACAGGGAGACGGGGAGAGCTGTTGTACACTGTCTCTGTGTCTCCACCATGAAGTCCTCAGATCTCTTGAGGCCCAACGGAGGAACTGAGGGGAAGCTGCTTTCTTTCCTTTTTCACTGATGCTGTTTCTGTTCTGCTCTTGTCCCTGCAGCCTAAAGCAGACAGTAGTAAAATGCTGCCAATGGTAAGTTATGTCAAGTGGTGGCTCATTATATACGAAGTGTTTTATTGTTCTGTTTCACTTATTCTTTGTTACTCTATCCTTTGTCCCTTCCACCCCATATTTCTGTCATTACCTTATCACCCCTCTCAACTATAATTCCTTTCCTGGGCTCCTCTTTCCCTTGAACCTCCAGAAGCGGAAGTCTTCTTCGCTGCTGGACTCCCGGATTGCCAAGATATATCGCCGCCACAGACACAGCCGCGATGGGGACGACTCTGGCAGTGAAGACGAGGATGAAGGTTATTTTTGTGAAACCGACAAGGTGCATAGAACGCATGGCAGTAGAACGTTCTAGAGTGATGAGTGTTTGTCTTCCCAGGCTCCCGCAGGAGGAAGCTGGGCTTGCAGGCCCGAGGGGGTGGCCATGCCTCCAGGAGGGGCTACGGGGCCCACAGGCGAGGCCTGCTGAGAGGGGGCCACAGGGGGAGCCGTGGGGGGCTTGCGGCCGGCAGCCCCTCTCACCTGAGGTTGAAGCGGGGGCTGGGCATGAGGGACGGCATGGGGCGGCGGGGGCGGGGCGTGCGGCTGCGGGGTGGCTCCAGGATGCAGCGCAGAGCGGACGACTCGGATGAGTCAGATGAGGATGAGGAGGAGGAGGAGGAAGACGACGAGGAGGATGAAGAAGACGAGGACGACAGCGATGGTGGAGACAAGGCCCGCCACCGCCACCGCAGGAGGCGGCGGCGGGCAGATGAGGACGACGAGGAGAGCGAGGAGCAGGGCTTGGACCCCGAGGATGAGGAGATGGACACGCTGGAGGACGAGGAGGAGGGAGAGGACGGGGAGGACGGGGAGGAGGACGGGCACTGGGACTCCGACCTGGAGCCCCCCGTCCTCCTGGTGTCAGATCTCAATGACGACCTGCTCAGTGGCTCTTACCTGACAGTCACACTACAGCGCCCCCACAAGGCCAAGAGGCACACAGGTACAGTACAGGCTTTTATTACATCTCCCTTATTTGAAGAAGCCCAGCAGGTCAGCATAGCAAACACAGCATACTCTATACTGAATAATAATTAGTTAAATGTGTTTCATCACCAAAATACCTACCACACAACCGCCAAAACAGCATCTCTATGCTTTCACCCTCATAGAAAAATCCAGGATCTAATTTGAAATGCCGTCATGCCCTCTGACCTTTTAACCAAAGCATGGCTGCCACACAAAAGTACTGAATAAATGACAAGCAGGTATAATAAAGAAACCCAACCATATATCTTTGAGCCTCAGTAAGACTCTGAAGAGGAGCCAACTGTCTCAGAGACTGTTACTATATCTGAATGGTGATGTTAACTATTCTCTTGCAGGAATGTTTCTCTCTCCCTTTTCTCTCACTGTTGCTAGCTCTATACTGAAGCTGTTATCACAGTGACTGAGTCACGTTAAACGTGGCCTTCAAAGTAATACTAGTATATACGTTATATAAAATACCTATGGCTTAATCATTAAATAGTACCGGTAGTTGTTAAAATAGCGAATATCTAACACTTTTGACTTGAGACGTTACTGATTCTGCAACAGCACTAGTACAGTCTTGAATTTTCAACATTGTAGCTAATTGTGCTTATTTGTTGGTTAGTTAGAATCATTTTGATAAAATGGAATGGTTTACACAAAAGCACAAGACTACTGCAATGGGGTTACAATAGGGCTGAAAGATTTTGGAGAATCTAATTGCGATATTTTCAAGCAATATTGCTATCTAATATATGATTATTTTTTAACCATCTCTATATTATGTATTATTCACCAAAGACAAACCATAAATTGTATAGTATGAGCAACACAATATCAGATTGATTAAGCAAACAAGCCCCACTCTCAAGCCTGGCTGCAGTATTTTCCCGTGTGGTCGTCTGGGTAGTTTAAAGGCAGCGAGCTTTGATGTCATCATTAAAGAAATGCACCATAAGACTCGGGAAAGGGCGGCTATCTGATAGGTATGGCTTGGCCACATGTCAGTTGTAGCAGCGAAAATCTGTTTGCATGTTTTGTATAGCTCGGATCAGGGACGGACTGGCCGTCCATTCCAGGCCGAACTGCCAGTGGTCAAATCAAATATAAAACAAATGTTTATATTTGTTTCTAATGTCTTTACGGTTCGCTATCGGGCCAACCGGCTGCAGCTGAACGCTGTCTCTGTGTCACGGCGATGCGGCGCCATAAGACAGTCAGACCGGGCCAAACTAAAACCTTTAATATTGAGGGGCGATACGAGCGGCCCCTCCCAACATGGACTTAACCTCGTGTTTACTGAGTTGCTCGGTGCCAATCAAAGGAGCTTACGTTTCTGTTGTTGACGGTCGAGCCTGAGGCCATTGTACAACAGGTCAAGTTAGCGTACCAAGTCCTCTGCAGACTGCTAACTGTCGCGTGTCATGTGACCAAAGTGTAATCGCAGTCTTTGCGGTTAGAAAATCTCGTTTGATCATGCAATTAATTGTTCAGCCCTAGGTTACAAAATAACACATTGTATTTAAAATGGCCAATCTCACTTCTGATTATTTACATTATCCAAGCGCTTGCATTTTGATAGATGTAATGTACAGTGACAAATTTAGCGAACCATCTAACTACAACATCTCAGTTAACAATGAACTATGGCTATAAGCTACTTTTGTTAGAGCTTCAATCATTTAGACGTGTATGTTGACTACCATGTGCGTGCTTACACTATTTCTACTCTATCATGTGTTGTTTTCAAGTGACTTGTCCTTCACAAGACCAAATGAGAACACATGTTGTGTGCCCAGGCTCCATTGTTCCCAAGCTGGAGGCCGCCATGGCCCCCAGGTCAGCCATGTTGGGGCCCAGCGGTCAGCAGGGCTTCATTCAACGCAAGCCTACTCTCTCCAAAGCCTTCAGAGGAAGGAGCGGTGACGGGATGCCAGACACCGTACCCAGAGGGCCCGGCAGGTAAGCTGCTGTTTGGCATGTTCTGTACATATTCTGGATATGCACCATACTAAATTTAGACATTACATTTTCAATATATGGTTATGATATATCTGTATTTGGCAGGCCCCGTCTTCGCGGCAACCTTCACCATGGCAACCTAGGCACCAGGCGTAATTTTGCCTCATCCTCTTCAGATGAGGAGAGCCCTGCTCCTCACGCCTCTTCCTCTCTCTCTCCTCCCTCCCTCCTGTCGCTGGCCTCCTTTAAAGATGTGGGGAATGAGAGAGGAGGGGAGAAGGAGGTGTGGGTGTCTGTGTTCAGGTACCTGAGCAGAGCAGAGTTGCTGGCCTGCATGACTGTCTGTAAGGCCTGGTACAAGTGGTGAGTGCCACACATACAGTACCTTCATTAGCACCATCAACATAGTCATCAAAATATAGCTCTTAATATTCTCAAGGGCAGAGAGGCAATGTTCTCACAGCCCCCAATATGTTTACTCATGGGTTAGAGAACTTTATTAATCCGGTGGGTGGATGGATGGATGTGATTTTCCAATGGGGGAAAATGATCAGTTTGCCTTCACCAACACAGGCTTCTTTAAGCTGTTTACCTGTTTGTATTTGTCTAGGTAGTGTTACTGTCTATAACCATTAGTAACAAGTCAAACACTGGTGCAGGCCCTCACCTGTTGCCAACAGGAATATGCGTAGGCCATGGTTGTTACACATCAGTGGACCCATAAGAGAGATGAAACTGAGAGACTACTGTACATTGGATCCACAAGTACAAGATTAGTATTAGTATTTATTGAGTATGGTGTTATTTCTACCACAGTAAATATAACAAAAACGTACAGTTTCCAATGTTTCACCTATTAGGTTTTACACCCCTCACATGAATTGCAGTTCTGCCAGCTTATTGAGGTTTCTGTGAGCAGGAGCTATGACAAGCGTCTGTGGAGCCACATGGATGTGAGCAGATGTAGTCCCCTCAGCAACCAGTCCCTGGCAGGCATCATCAAACGTCAGCCCACCTCCCTGGATCTGTCCTGGACTCCCTTGGCCAAGAAACAACTCAACTGTCTGCTCATCAGGCTCCCAGGTAGAGCATGTAGAATGTTAGTTTACCCTCCACATCAGTCCTTGCAGAAAGGTGGGTCTCTAGAGCCTGTGTGTATGTGTGTCCAGGGCTGAGGGAGCTGAGTGTGGCAGGTCTTCCCTGGTCCTGTCTGTCGGCGCTAGTCTCTCCTACTCTGCCCTGCTTGAGACTGCTGGACCTACGCTGGTGTGAAGGCATCAGAGACACCCACATCAAAGACATTATCAGCCCGCCCGGTTAGGAGCACAACACACACCTTACATATGTGTGGTTTTTTTTGTGTGTTTAACCCTCGTAATGTACTCAGAAATCTAGTATTTGGCCACACGGCGGCGCCATCTGATTGTATATGATTTGTGTTTTTCAATTGGCATTGCTGAGTGTATTTTTCTTTATTAATTATTTCTTTATGTATTTGTTTTTTTGTGCCTTTTAACCCTGTTGTTGTCCTCTGGTTTCAAAGTCACATCTTGTTGTGCCAGCAGTGCACAT
>JAODUG010078906.1:0-12861 GCA_027564795.1 Aphredoderus sayanus
TGTGCACTGCTGGCACAACAAGGTGTGAGTTTAAAACCCGAGGACAACAGGAGGGTTAAAAGGCACATAAAACAACATAAAAACATAAATAAATAATGAATAAATAAATAAATACACACAGCAATGCCAATTTAAAAATACACAAATCATACACAATCAGATGGCGCCGCCGTGTGGCCAAGTACTATATTTCTGAGTACATTACGAGGGATTTATAAGCTTGTCCGCCATGAAATGTCAAAGCACTGGCATCTTAGACCAAGACATGTTTCGTGGGTCGTGGGTACACATGCACTAACATGCACATGTGGCCAGACAATAGAAAACAATAGCCAGTCTGGCCGCATGAGTTTGGATTACAGTAGTCTCAGCCTCTTCTGTCCATTACTTCTGTAGGTCACATAAACAACGCTGTGCGTCTGATACATGATAACTGTGTAAGCTCGACAGTACTTTCAAGAGGTGGTACTGTAGATTTTCATTGGCTGTTAGCATTGTCACTCAGAAGTCTGTATCCGTAATTCTGGTGCGACGCTGGTGCAGTGCATTGTTGACTAATTTAGGGTTTCCCCACTTATTTTAATAAATAACCATAGCCTACTAATTCAACAGGTTTTCAAGACCTGCAAACAACCACACTCGGGCCATTACGTTTGTGAATGTACGTTTAACACGGTATGTAGTTGGTCGTTGTGCATGTCAACCAAAATGCCTCTCCTGCCAAATGAATTGCAACTGTAGGGTAAGTTTTAGCTTGTTGCATTTGATATTATATATTTTGTTTACAATTCTGCACAATTATTTAATCTTTGATCGAAATACTGGTTAACAATTTAATTCATTTTGATAACGATAGTTTTGACATTAAAATGATGTCACGCCATAATAAGACATGGACACTCCTTTCATTAAAAACAATTGCCCAAATCAACACAACATTCCCGTTGTGTTGATTTGGGCAATTGCGATGGCCAGCAGGAATGTCTGTATAGCTATCCAAGAACAGAGCAAGCTGCTTGAGTGAATTATTTAACTCAAGCAGAATTGAGAGACCCTAGACCTTGCATTCTGAATAATAAAATAGTTTAGCTATTCAAAAATCAATCAGTGAGATGCATGCACACAAAAAAAAAACAGGCTGTTAGTGCATTTCCTCTTAGATGCTGTTGCAGGGACTGACTCCATTAAATCCAATAGCACGCAGAAGCATTACCTACACCCCTATCCATGTGTGAATGTGTGTCTGTGTGTGTGAATGGGTAAGTGTGGGACAATGCTGTAGAGCGCTTTGAGTGGCTGGAAGGTTAGAAAAGCTCTATATTAATGCAGGCCATTTACCATTTACCAAGTGTTTCATAGATGATGATTTATGGTGACATTAAAGTATGTATTAAGTATACGTTTTCCTAATATGTTCAGAAATGTACACGCCAGTGACCAGATGGTGCTTTCCCTTGTTATGGTTGTCATAATAGTTTATGTTACATGTGACATTTATATGCTGCAGCTAACAAAACAAAAGTATAGAAACGATTTTAGATCCAAACTGTTCCATTCTCACAGAAAACTCAAATTACCTCATTTGAATGGCTCAATACTTCAAACTTGTGTGCTACAAAGCATTAGCAACAAAAGCCATTTAATCACATTAGCTTGAAATTAGTAACTGCTATTACTTCGGTTTTAATGTATATTAAGTCATGCAAACAATCATTTTAAATTGGGAATATTTTAATTAAAAATAAACTTGCTTGACCAAAGGCATATGTGTGTAGGAATACACACACACACACACATGCCATTGACAATACATGTGGAATCACTACCGTGAACAAGTCAACACAACCAGTATGTTACTGCGTGTCTATAGTGTGTTTGACACAGCCATCAGTGTAGTGTTTTCAATGATCTCAGACTCTGATTCCACCAGGAGGCCATTTTGTTCTGGCTCAGAGAAGCAGAGAGAGAGAGAGAGAGAGAGAGAGAGAGAGAGAGAGAAACCCTAAAGTGAAAGATATGTAAGGCGAATACTGCTGATGAGACCAAGGTATAAGAGACGGTGCAGTGGAAAGACATGGACGTGAGCCTTTGTGTGTGCTTGTGTATGTGTGTAGGCTCAGGTGTAAAAGTGTGTGTCATTTGCCTAAGCCTGTGAATTTGTCTCTTTAAAAGCAACACCCAGGGAGAACAGGGCTTAAGGCCATCACAAGGATTCATCTCTCCCTCTCTCTCTCGCGGGCACAGACACGCACCCACAAACAAAGGGACAGAGACAAGCTCACAAAGCCTTGCATGTTTACATAATGTCTGTAAACCACTAATAAGCTTAAATAGTTTTTCTGACATGAGATTCCTTTTAAATCTCCTAATTTTCCTTCCTAGCTTACTCAACATTGGTGGCATCATTTAGGAAAAGGAGGTGTGTGAACAAACTTAACCTGACACACAGTTTTAATTAGTCATAGTTTTTCTCGATTGCTTACAAGCATCGAACAATACAGAAGTTACAGTAACAAAACTCTTCACACAGTCAGCAATACAGAAGTGTATATGAACCAAACTGTGGATAATTTCACATTGCCTTCACACAAAATGCATTCAATGAACACAATCCCCAAAATCCATGGACTCTCTTCTCACACATACTCCATCACCTACAAAACAATATATTCCCAGCACATTTTCCCCAATACTGTTCTCAAAACTGTTAAAAACACATTCAAAACAGAATGATGTCAACTGTTGTGCATTTCTGCAGTAACTCGACTGAAATATAAAGAAAATGTTTGCAGAATATTGATCATTCCAAACAGAGCTGATTGCAATTTCTGCTGAAAATCTCCCAAAGTGTCCTGTATTTAGAGTACCAAACAGACAAAAGAGGTAATCTTTCGAATGATTCACTGCAGTTTGTAAACATGGATCAAAAACTCCCAATACCTTTGTCGTTGTGTGGGATAATGTGGCCTTCCACCACTCTGCTGCCATCACAGCCTGGTTTGCTGCACATCCCAGGATGTCAGTACTATTCCTGCCTCCATACTCCCCCTTCCTTAACCCCATAGAGGAGTTTTTCTCTGTGTGGAGGTGGAAGGTTTATGACCACCATCCTCATGACCAGATGTCCTTATTGGATGCCATGAATGCAGGGTGTAGAGACACTTCTCCTGAAGACTGCTAGAGTTGGATTAGACATGAGAGTGAACTTGATACATACAGTACTTACTATAGATGTTGATGTTGGCTTGTTATGATTGCAACTTTTTATATTTCAAAAGTATAATTTTACATGTGCAAAGATATGGAAAACATAAAGGACATTCCATCAAATTGCTGCATTTCTGATTAATTCTTGTTCCATATACATTACAGTAGTACAGTCAATTCTGTGAGTTGTTTTTCTAATGAAAAACCATTTTAAAAATGTACAAGATGACTGTATTGAGACACGTATGTAGTGTTTTGATGGTTTTAGTGAGTTTTGGGGGTGAGATTAAATGTTTTTCACAGATGCATGTTGGTAATGCACACTGTGTGAAGAGTTTTGTTAATGTGGTTCCTGTATTGTTCAATGCTTGTAAGCAATTGAGAAAAAGTAATGAGACTAAGTACCCAGAATTTAATATGATTCAACATGTCAAATCAAATATACAGTAGGCTTAATGTGATTGGCCACATCAATAATATATTATCAGGGCTTTCTTCAGATGATCATCAAAACCAAATAATTTATATATAGATCCAGTAAAAACTGACATCTTTGTCAGACGTTTAAATGTAACTTTATTATAAATGTCTAATTATATAAAATAGTTTAAAAAAATAAACCGTCTACACTAGTCAAATCCTGAATATACAGGTAATTCAAGCTTTTGCCTGAATCTAATGAGCCATGGATAACTTTGCTGAGACCGGTAGTCACGTGACAAAAACAAAATGAAGAAAGCCGAAGGTTAAGCAAAGCAGGCACAGATGTACATGTACAAAAAGCTGTTTATTTCAGGAAAAGATATATATATAGATTTCTTGTTCAAGAATTGTTCAAGAACAGAGCACATTGATTTTTATGATATTAACAGAACAAAATGCATTGCAAAAGTCAAGCATGGTATTCCGCAGAAATCACAAAAAAACATCAGCAAAATCCTAAATAGACTGGCTATATGGCTAAACTAGGGCTGTACTGTATGCGTGTGTGTGTGTGTGTGTATAGTGGGGCCTCAATTATAAAACTCCACACCTATGTAGTCACAAGAAACCCTATGTACAGATTTATAATATTCCATATGAAGATACATGTTCACAGCAAGGAAATAAGAGAAGCTGACCATATGGCCCTGTGAGAGAAAGACAAGAGAGTGGACACATCTGAGGTGAGAGTTCAAGCAACAGTATCTAAGAGAACCTATCATAGTGAGCACCAAGCAAGCATATATGATGCACTTCAATGCAGTAAAGAGGAAGTCAAACTATTTATTGACCTGGTGGTTCAGCTCCAGGCAGAAAATGTCAACCTGCGAGAGAACAAGGCTGTTGACCACACCGACCAGCATTCATCTCAGCAGGCAGAAGCTGAACTTATAGCCTGCCGTCAGAAGAGACACCCTCCAATAGAGGTGGAGTAAATGCGACTCAACCGCCTTACCTTTAGTGTCTGTGCTGTGTGTATTTATTTATTTATTTATTTTTGTTTTGTTTTTTTCGTGCCTTTTAACCCTCCTGTCCTCGGGTTTCAAACACACACCTTGTAGAGCCAGCAGTGCACATCATATGTGCGTGTAAGATGTAGAATTAGGATTGGCGCCTTCTACTGTATCTGCCACAAAGATGCTAGTGATTTGGGTCATTTTGACCCGGAAGACAGCAGAAAGGCTAGTTGCTAAAACAAAGCAGGCAGGAGTAGAAGCAGTTTGTCCAACCTGTTGAGGATGAAAACAAACATAAATAAGCAACCCCATCACTTCTTTTAGTTTCTATTCTTTTTGTTTCTTTAGTTTCTTTCATGGCCTGCCTTCAATCAGGCCAATGAGGAGAGGACCTGTTCAAGCAAAAAGAGCTGGAAGGAGAGAGTAGCCCTGTCCTCAAAAGTGGAGAACATAATTTGTGGGAGCTCAGGGCCCTGGAGGAGGTCAACATGAAGACCACTAACCTTCAACAGAAGGTGTTTCAGATGGCACAGGCTCACAAAGAAGAGGTAATTACCAGGTTCTGAAGATCTGAAGTTCTCCAACCCAACCTGAGCACTGCTGTCCGTGAGGCTATGTTCAGGACTGTTGTCCTCGGGTTTCAAACACACATCTTGTTGTGTCAGCAGTGCACATCATATGTCTGTGTAAGATGTAGAATTAGGGTTAGCGCCGTCTATCTGCCACAAAGAGCTAGTGATTTGGGTCATTCTGACCCAGAGTACATTACGAGGGTTATAGCACATCATATAGCATGTCTTTACTATAGTAGCTTTAGTAGCTACCATTCTAACATATCATATGATATCATAAAAATATACTACTTATAAGAACTTGTAAAATGTCTGTTTGTGTGCTAGCTAATGTGCTCTTCCTAGCTGCTGAGCTAACTGGACAAAGAGTTTCAATTGGTAAAATATGTAGTAGCCGAAGCCATCTTGCCCTCCTCAAAGATGGTGATGGCGTAAATTGCGGTGTTGTTGGAAATGAATACGTTGACAATGAATTCACCCAGCCATATACTGTACGCGTACAGTTAATGTAGAATACTGTCCAGTATACTCATCACTTCTCATCATGTCTCTTGATGTGCGTACAGTATGTGCATATGCGTGTGTGCCAGCGCCTCGGGGATTACAGACTTTCCAGTGGATTTATCCAATCTAAATATAAACAGCCGCTAATCAGGACATCAGAAAAGACAAGGGAAGAGGCGCATGCTCACACACACACACACAGACACACACACACAGATAATCTTTGACGTCGCGTCTATCTGAAACATTCGGTCCCTTCGCCCCTTTTGTTTCCACTCCGAAAACAAGAACAAGATCTGCAGATTTGGTGACAAACAGGTCGTTCATCTACCGCCGTCTCTAATGAGATTACGGGTTCAAAAGCTCTCAACTAGCCTCAACAACTCAGAGGCAGCTACAAAAACAAACTGCAGGTTTCATCTAAATGGTAAACAAGAAATACACTCTGCTCTACTCTTGCTGCAGAGACGCGGAATTTCAATCTTCCACAGATGGGCGCACTGGGAGGGATTCATAGCACGCACGTGCACACACAGTCATGCACATGCACACACACACAATATGCCTAAGGTATATCACAGGAGCAAGATACTAGTAATAATGTGACTGAGAGATAAGATCTAATTACCACACAGAATTATGATACCACTACTATTAGATTACGAGTATTGTGTTTGAGTGTGTCTGTGTACAGTATGCGTGTGAAAGAAAGTTACAAAAAAACAGGCTAGTAATACAAAATACGCAAATGCAATGTTGTAAGACTAACAGTTAATGTGAAAATTTTACAAAAAATGTTTTTAAATAAAAGCTTCCAGCCTCTTTGCTGATCTTATGTGTCAACCAGCCCACTTTTACCACCACACACACTTTTTCACACACTTTTGTGTACACATAACTGGTGTTAGTAGACTTGCTGGGCCAGACTTATTATATTATTGTATAAAATATCTGAGGACATTTCTGAGACAATTTATCTTAAATGTAGGTGGGATACAAGTTGTAATTATGGGTGGTGATTCAGGGGTGCCTATGTCAACACAGTCCCACCGGCCACTTTGACAAAGGTTAGCTTCTCATCAAACAAAATGTACCCTTTGATAAGCCCCTTCCCTAAACTTGTTGAGCACAATGGGTGCTGGAAACAATGGAAGAGAATGGGAGCCTATGCTATGGCTAATATCATTTAGTGGTTCGATACCCCTGCGTCCCCCCAAAATCTATGACTCTGTGTATTTGTTTTTTCTAACAGACACGACAAGATCACAAAGTCTAGTATTAGGCCGTGTTCACACCTAGCTTATTTTTTGTTTCACAATGCACAATGCACTACGTCGGTGGAAATGGACATAATCCTCTCCTTCAGCTTCAAATGCCAGAGAACTAGCCAGTCGTCTCCTTCTAGACATTTTGTTAACTATGCTGGTGAAAATGTTGCAGCAGCTGTTGTTATGTTGACAAAAGACGCTCTCAGCTGCTTTTTGGAAAAAATGCCGCCAGCGTATTTATCTGAATTAAAAGTGCTCCGACCAGCACTTAAAAAAAAGTAAAAAGAACTTACAGTAGGTGTGAACACGGCCTTAGAGGGCTAAAACGTTGGCAATAAATTATTTATGGGATTATTAGCCTATTGATTATTACAGACAAGTGTACAGATGGATGGGAATGGGTGATTACATTGCATGCACTGCAGTTTTGTGGTTGGTTTGTGGTACGCAGTTGGACAACAGTGTTATCAAGTTCCATGTGTAAGCTCATCCACGATCACTTGCCTGCTGCTGAAAGTCACATCCAAGATTCTTAATCCTATTTTTTCTGATAGATTTTGTAACACATAATTTCCACGGTTGAAGTTGCCATCTCCTCAACACAGTCTGTAGTATATTAATGGAGGGTGTGTGAACAATTCGTTGCCAATAAAACTGGGATTAGGCCTATCAGGAGGGCATCTCCCTGCGCCCCATGGCTGATCACCATATGATGTATCTGACAATCACTCCCGACAATCGGACAAAACGTGATTTTACCCGAGTAGAGGGAGTTTCAGGATGATTTAACTTAGAATTTTTTTTACATGTTTTTATCAGAATTCCAGTTTTAACTCATAGCCCCTAAAAATGTTAAAATTAGACAGCACATAATAACTCTACAAATTCTGAAATGTAACTGTTCCATTCCGAAAAGCTTGAAACCCCTTAGGGGGACTGGAGTCCCATGCTGAGAATATACACAACACAGTGCATACACCCTGCAAACCCACACACATATATATAACACACACATACTGTATTATAAACCATGATCCACCTACAGTTTGTGTCAAATAGAAAGAAGCCTTTGTGAAATGGAACTAATGGAGATCTCTGACAAACATGACACAGCAAACTTTCCTCCTGTTGTAGCGAAACCCCACAACTCCGCCCCGGATTCCCACACCTCCACAGCTTTCATCCCTCCATCCCTATGTCACTCTGTTACCATGGCAACAGAGAAGAGACAGAGCAATTGGAGAATGTGTGGCTGGTAGAATTCAAATATGTAATCCACAGAAACAAAGAATTCATTTAACTAGACTGTGTTGGTTTGCTAACGCTGAAACCTAATATGAGATGATGATTTCACGCACTGTAATTGCACAAATTACGTTTACCCTTAGTCACTGCATTAATTAACATAACGACTTGGTACACTTTTGAATTTGTCAGTTCATTTACCTTGTAGATGCAACCATATCTACAAGAATGTACTGGTTTGAAACTCATAGTACATGACCCACACCTGTGATGAGTGGCTCTCACTCAGAACTTGTACATGGTTGAATTTCAAAATAAAGGTAGTAACCTGGGGAGTATCATAGAGGTTCTAGGGGCACTATAATGCAATTGAGGAGTGAGTCTTTAATTATAGCAAAATGAAGAAAGACTTCCAGAAGGACAGACATTTTCTTTTTATTGAAGACGTGACAACAGATAATTTTGGATGTCAATCGAGAACATATTACGCAGAGCCACCCAGCGAGTTTAGAAAAATGTGTATTCAGCAGTGTCAAACACAGCCCTCTAAATCCCGTCCGGCACATTTTATTCCAACAGCTTATTTAAAAGTAAAAGCTGTCATATTTCGAGGGGCACCGTGTGTTAGCCTAACAGCGTGAATGCCAACAATTTGCATCCTCACTGAAATTAACATATGGCTCCTGCCGAGTCAGTAAAACAGATTTGCACTGCACTGCTAATATTTATACATATTATATGTAGAAATAACTCCCTGGGCCTGATCTAAATTACTTCTTAAAAATATATACCCAAGTATATGAGAACAAATGTGATTGGCGAGATGCTGGTTGGCAGCAAACATTTGAAAACATTTTAGTTTACTGGGTGCTTCTTCTTCTTCATTGACTCTGGCCCACATGTGCCTAAAACTACTACGGTTTCCATAAGAAACACCACGGAAATTGTTTATTGTACTGTACCCACAGCCTTAGGAAGCATGTATTATTTATAAGCCAATATAATTAAAAGCTGTCTGCTAGTTGAGTTGTGTGTTGTCTCCAAGTCTAGTAGTTTTTAATATTCTGAATTAGATAGCAATGCTGTTGTTTTGGCTCAGCACTGTTTTAGCTTCGGACTGTTTTTGACTGTTGTTGGGCGGTGTGTATTTAACCCTCCTGATGTCCTCTGGGTTTAACTGACCCAACGCACTACCTCTTTGTGGCAGATAGAAGGCACTAAACCTAATTCTACATCTTACACACATATGATTTGCACTGCTGGCACAACAAGGTGTGTGTTTGAAACCCGAAGACAACGGGTTAAAAGGCACAAAAAAAGACATAAAGAAATAATTACTAAAGAAATAAATACACACAGCATTGACACTAAAGAGTCACACAATCAGACACAATCAAGTGGCACCATCTTCTGGCACAACAAGGTAATGTGTTTGAAACCCGAGAACAACAGGGGAATTAAAACCAGCTAGAGTCAGATGGCACCAGTCTGGCTTCAAGCTGCTCACTCCAATGAGACTGCGGTTCTCACTGTGACAGAAGCCCTTCAAACTGCTGTAGTGTCCTCCCTTTCCTCAGTCCTCATCCTTTGGGATTTGTCTGCAGCGGCTGACACGGAACCACCAGAATCTTCTATCGACCCACACATTTACCACTCTGTGCTATCCTGATTTGAGTCTTAGAGTGCTCCGATCAAGTCCTCTGGAATGGAGACCTGTACAGACCCTACCCACGCAACACTGGGGTAGCCGAAGGATCTGTAATCTCATCACAAAGAATCTCCAATCACTCCTATGCTGACAACATTACCTAAGTTCAACGACGAAAAGACAGGGCTACTCTACCTGGTGAAAGATTGTCCTCAAGTGGACCTGTCCATCACCCTTGAGGGAAATGTGCCCTTCTATGAAGCTCCTTCTACAGCATATACTTATCACAGCTTATCACATGTCGAGATAACTTTCCATATAAAATGCGTGTAGTTGCTTCGAAACATTTAAGACATTTGACCCATCTAATGCCAGAAGATGGCACCATCTGGTTGCGTATGATTGTGTAATTCTTTTTATTGTCAGTACTGGGTGTATTTGTTTCTTTATTAATTATTTCTTTATGTATTTGTTTGTGGTTTTGTGCCTTTTAACTCTCCTGGGTTTAAAACACACTACCTTGCCAGCAATACACATCATATGTGCGTGTAAGCTGTAGAATTGGAATTGGTGCCATCTATCTGCCACAAAGAGGTACTGCGTTGTGTCCGTTTGACCTGGAGGACAACTGGAGGGTTAAGAGTTAAGACTAATTTCTGTGTACTTATTTTGGCTAAAACATTCCTTGTGGTATATGTAACTCAAAACACCTGTGTGGGTGGACAAGGGCTTTACCATGAAAAAAGTTGTATACAACATTACTGTTTGTTAGCAAGATATCCATATGTATCCTGAAGCCATACATTATACAACCAACAAAAATATTGTGTAACGTGAGCATAGATTTATTATGGTGAAAAGAAGATGTATAACAAGGCAGGCCACACTCCCCCCTTCACACACACACACACACAAATCACACATATACACATACTTACTGTACTACACATAATACACACTTTCATTGCCCACTTCCAGACACGTGCATATAAAGTAAACCATCAGCTGACAGAGAGTGGGGGGTAAGCACTGGAAGATAAGACCGTGTCTATGCGCGCAGAACTTCACACCCCTTTTGAAAACAGAAAAAAAACAATGTTTCACTCCTAATTGGGGATGGAGGGCTCACAAGGAGAAACTGGCAAACTTTTAAATCTATGTATTTCACAGTTCTCGGCGGTGGAGGAAAGGAATATTTTTTTTAACACTTCAGTGTGGGTGTTAGATAAAATAATTCATCTCTGAGTCCATTTTGCCTTATATTGTATAGCGTTTCTAAAAGCATGGCCAAGGAGAAACACATACAGCATGCTACAGTATGTAGAATGTTTCTGAAGAAGGAAAGATGTCACATGATATTTATCGTACTGGGAAAAAAAAGGATGTCTACAGAGGGGGCAGTTTACAATGATACTCAAGATAAAAAGAGATCACATACAGTGCTGACACATTGGGTTACGTTATGAGTAAGTGGTCAAAAGGTACAGACAAGTCAGTCATCAGATTAGGACCAGATCATAAGAAGTTGGTATAAGATACTGTTAAAATACTGGTATCGGGTCATTTCTCTCAGTTATCAGTTAGAACATAGAGTATTGGAAACCCATCCATCTGCCTGTTGGGTAACTGCATGTTATAGTGTCACGGATTGACAGAGATGAAGACATGAAGAAGAGAATTAGGAGTACGGGAGAACGTGAAAGTGAGGCGAGGGAGTGGAAAAGAGGGCGAGCAAAGTAGGAATGATGAGCGTTTGAGAAAGAGAAGTGAAGAAAGCCAAGGAGAGAGAGCGCAATATTCGAGTCCGTGTCTCCGTTGAAAGCCCGCCATTAGTTTCCATTTGTCAGATTCTACTGCCAGCTCTGTTATATAATGGGCTATGCACTAAACTGTGCCACTAGCACCAGCCATTTAGATGCAAATCTAAGGCCAGGCAACGCAAGAGAAACAGAGCTCTGATAAGCGCGACTGTAAAACTTTTGTTCTTTTTCCCCCAGCGACATTGTGTGAAATAGTTGAAACAGTTGTCTGAAATTGGTGTGCGAAGCCGGGTTCACGCAAGACGATTGCATCAGATGAACGGAGTTGGTTATTATAAAGTTGAAGGCAAGTTGAGCAGTTTGTGTGTGTGTGGGTCCTTTTCAGTATATTTACATCTTTACACCTCCCAATGCTTAACTGTCTACATAAATATGTGTGTGCTTGTGTGCATCAACAAATATTTGGTGTGTGTTTATGTAATATGTTTATTTGTGTGTTTGTCACAGTGTTTACATTTGCCTGCATTTTCAGGATCCACACAAATGTGTGTGGGTGTGTGTGTACTGTAGGTGTGTTTGTGTGTTTATCTCTTACTATCTTAGTTTGTGTGTGACTTCTGGTAGATTGTATGCTCATTCAACCTATTCAATTTAAATGGACATCCTACTTTGTTCCATTATTCAGTCTGGAGCCACAGAGCTCATCCTCAAAGATTATCACACATGGGACAGTTCTGGAACCTCAATGGAGATAAACAAAGCATAAAAAACATGAACTGGAAGGACTGGGGTGGACAGCAAACAAGGAAACAGACCAAACCAAGACAAGACAGACATGGGTGACAGCAGACTGTGACACAAGTCTTCTAACATGCATACAAAATGTCCTTCGCCTCTACCATTTCACTCCCTGTCCTTTTAATAGAAGTGTCATATAGGGATAGCACATGCATGGTGCTTAAAATTAATTAGAAAGTACATTATGTCTATTTTATTTAGCCCTTAAGTTTATCGAATTATGCCACCAGAGGGCGCCATCTTATTAAGTATGATTTTGTGGGTTTTTGAATTGTCAGTGCTGTGTGTATTTATTTATTTATTAAGTATTTCTTTATGTATTTTTTTTTTGTGCCTTATAACTCTCCTGTTGTCCTCGGGTTTCAAACTCACACCTTGTTGTGCCAGCAGTGCATATCATATGTGTGTGTAAGCTGTAGA
>JAODUG010078916.1:0-12858 GCA_027564795.1 Aphredoderus sayanus
TCTCTCTCTCTCTCTCTCTCTCTCTCTCTCTCTCTCTCTCTCTCTCTCTCTCTCTCTCTCTCTCTCTCTCTCTGTTACAGCAGGTGTCTTGCTCTTACTGTCCCCGCAATACATTACAGTATGTTACAGGAGGTACAGCGCATAAGGTTATGGACTCTCTTTTTGTGGCTTCTGGCTGCTTGCCCACACACACACACAGTGTGTCCTGGCTGTGAATCATGCAGAAGAGGAGGGGATGGGCCAGTAATTAGGCTGGGTACCATCATTCCTCCTTTCACCTCTCCTACCTTCATCCCTTGCTCCATGCATGCCTGTTATTCACCTTTACCACATCTTTCTGCTCTTCTCCACCATCACTATCCATCTACAATTGAGAGATCCCTTATTAGAAGTTGTTCAGACCCCTGCTGTGCAGAGAGACTGCCCTAATAAACAAATGAAACCCTTCACTTCCTGACCAATCAGAGTGTGAGCGTAACCTGACACTGAAGTCACAACAGCTCTGGGAAATGCTGATTAACTGAACTGAACTGTGGTGATATTTCAACAGCAAACACAATAAAGTGAACTTGCTAAATAATTAATTTGTAATAAAACCCATTCCTCCTTGGCATGGCCCTTTGTAGCTCCTTCTACAAGCTGTTGTATAATCTATATTCAGTGTTATTGAAATTTGTGACAGCATTTACATATCACAATGTCAAGCTAACATATTTGCATATTTTTCATGAACACGGCACAATTAATGAGTTAGCTGCAAGGCCCACCTTGCTTATCATTGATATGTATTAGGCCATTATTCTGACGTGCAAGACACTTTAAATGCTTTTTCAATAGACTTTTCACAGAAATAGGAAAATATGGAGTCTGTTCACCAACTAAAACTGTTCAAACTTGGCAAAGTTCTAGCAAACATTTTTACATAAGTAAGACTTTTTTCTCTGCGATGCCTGCTGACTGGATCCAACCTGTTAGTAGATAGAGGACATGCACAGCAGGTTTGTTTGCGTGGGTAGACAGCCGCTCATTAGCATACACACTTAACCAATTTGGAGCGGAGGACCAGTACGTCTCCCCGCAGGCTTAACCCTGCGGTGTCTGAAGACTGTAGATACTCGGGGTGCACTTACATATGCAACACAAAGACATGGTAGATCCATTGTCTTCACACACACACACACACACACACACATTCACGCAACACACCCAGATGCATGCTGACTCACACTGTCACAAGCACAGACCAGAACACAACGCATGCACAATTACCAACACACATTCGCAGACATGTGCTCTGTCTCTCACATGCTGCACGCACACAGGAATGTGTGCCTATAAGCTGGCACACACACACTTCCATGTCTCATGGTGGTGTGTGTGTGGCATTTGATACATCTCTCCAATAAGTCTGTTATCCACGGAACATTCTGGTGGCACAAAATCCTGCTTTGAAGTCTCCCACATGCTTTCTGTTTCCCCTGATCACACCGGGTTGATATTACCCCCTTCCCTCCCGCTCCCCAAATTCACCTTGCAGACACATCAGCTCTCACAAAACAGCAGTGATTACGTGGGGAGGCTTAATGGATCTTAAATCTGCTATTTCTACTGTAAATCACAATCTGAATGGAGGGAGGAGGAGTTGTACAGTAGGCCTATAATATTACCAACACATACTGTACTTAAACACACACTTGTCTTGCTCAAGAACTCTTTGTAATATACTGTATACGTTTTTATAAGAGTTTTACTGTAGTCATTTCAATCCTTTCTGGAAAGCGATCTGCATTGTTTACCTTTATCTGCTTACCTTACACAAAAATACCTGTTACTGTATTTTCCGGACTATAAGTCACGTTTGCTTTACTCGTCTGGCTGGTCCTGCGACTTATAATTCAAAGCTAAAACACTCCAAAGCCGTTTACAAAGTAAAGACAAAAGCCTGCCACTTAGTATCCTATAGTTCTATGTTTGTATTCCCCTGGAGTTCAACAGCCACACGGAGGACAGATTCAGCGATGCAGATGCGTTTTTTATCTTCCTTAATATGTTTTGCTTGTTTGATATCATGCCTCTATGTTGTTTTTGTTATATAGGCCTAGGGTTTGTCTGCTATAGTGATCAAAACGTATGTTTATTGTTAAAGAATTCAATAAAACATTTAATATAAATGCAACGTATACACTGAAACGACTTATATAAGTGTTTTTACTCGCAACATGTTTTTTGCTGAGTGTGACTCTAATATGATTGTTGTCTGTAAAAGTTAAACCAATTTAAATTATTACAATTAAAATTGCATGATCCCTGAGAGGAAATTAAATAAAATCATAAATAACTGTAAAAATCCAAGTTATTAAAAGTACTTGGTTGTCAAATTGAAAGACATCACCAAATAATAACTTTGTATTACTGTATTCAAACAACTGGATTACAACCTGTATGACTAGTAAATTAATGAGAGCTCCACCTTCAGGCAAGAGTCTGTCTCTCTTGCCTGACTGGAAGCGGAAGACCGAAGCTTTTAGTTACTTTACAGTAAAAAAGCAGACTAGCGGAAAGGGCCGAAATAATAGACGTGTGTTCCCCTCTCCTCTCACTAACAAGCAGGCAGGATCTGCGCTTCCTGCGTTTAATGGGGACTGACAAACGCTTGGATGCCATCCGAACGGCTGATATGATGAAAGCCTCCCTCCACTCTGGGCACCCCGAGTGAGGAGAATCTATTGCGGCACATTTAAACTTTAATGACATGTCCCTGTTGTCTATTTCAGAGAATGGGGGCAAGAATGTGGGGGAAGGGGGGGTTGTTCACACCAAAGAGAACGTATTTGTCGTTTTTGAATAATTAAATACACTCTCTTGTTAGAAAAACCTTTTGTTGTCTTGTAAGTGACTCTGAGGAGAGCTGGGAGACTCCAGGCCTTCCTGTGGTGAGGGTGCAACAGGCCTGCTTTCTCCCATGGCTGGGGTTAAACCAGCACAATGGTGCATATTGATGGCTTTCTGCAGAGACACATCTGTATTCGCCCGGAGCAACAATACATAATGAATATTATGAAAATTATTTATATTTGGCTGCTTTCCTGGAAGCCATCAAAATAAGCAGAATTTCAATGTTTTATTTGAAAACCACATTTTCTAAAATATCACGCATACAGTAGTTATTATCTTGTTATGTGATGTTACTGTCACATAACAATTAAAATCCTATCTTAAAATGATGCAGTACGTACACGTTCAAGTAATTTGACTTTTATTTGTATTTTATATTTTGTCATACAAGCGTTTCCAGGAAGGTCTCATTGAGACAGGCAGTATGAGTCCTGGCATTCAGACAGCAGCATTATACAAGTATTGCAGGTCGTAACTAATATTTACAGCAATGAAATACATAATGCATTACAAAATAAACAGATTGTATAAGTAAGACTTGTACAGGAAGGAACCATCTCCAAAGTCATTAGCTGCTAGGTCCAGAGCATGAAAATGGGAGGGGACAGATATTATTAAAGGTTAAAAATATAATAGGAAACAGTTTCCAACAACAAACAAATATAATATGAATGTATTTATTTACAATAACAATGATATACAAACAATGATTGAGGGAGGGTTTAGTACCTTCCCTTTATCTCCTGGATACAGTGAAGTCAGGCTGACGGTTTGAAACACCTTATCCCTTGAGTCAATGTTAGTGGATAAAGTTCAGCCACTTCGCAGCTTAACGAGTCAAGTCTTTTCACCCAAGTGGCACTTTTGTGGAACATTTCCTCCTTGATCCGTCAGTATATCCAGGATACAGATCAGGAATGAGAGGACAGGTTAGGTCTCCAATCCGTAGAGGGAGTCTGAGCCCTGAAAATCATTACATTTTGAATAGTACTCGGTATCAAAGCTTAGGCTCCCTGTCACATTGAGATAGTGCACGCAGCAGATGACTATTAGGATTTAGAGTGGAAGCAAGGTCACCCGCCAAGGAACGCAGAGGAATACTATTCCATATCTAATACCTTTCTGCTACAATGAAAATATAAGGTGTCGAAATTTGTCAGTGCAGCCGAGCCTCATGGGAAACCATCTTTTCAGCTTTAATTTCCCTGCCGGTTTGACCACTCTGTTCAAAAGTGCACTCTCTACTACAAGCAGAATTGTGGCCCAGGCTGGAGAAGGATGTTGGACATTAGACAGGTATGCAGGTAAGTAAGGAGCAAACGGAGGACATATCTATGAAAGTCAAATGGAGGACATATCGTACGTACTCTTTCAGTCAGAGATTTGCATTCATATTTATGTCCCTGAGCAGGGAACTTTATCCAGAGTGATGTGGAGCAAATTCCTTACTATGAGCTGAAAGTTGAACATGAAAAGCAACCAAAATTAAATAGTGAAAAAGTCCAAATTTGGAAGGGAGAATACCTGTGTTTTGTGAAAACATTAGTAGAAAGAGAAATGTATATACAGTACATTAGACCCAGGAACATAACTGTATTAACCCTAGCATAACTGTACTGTACGGACATAACTGTATGTGTTAGGCAGCCTGGAGATCTCTCTCATTATTGTATCATATTTGCTTCAGTCTGGTACTTGTCAGGTCAGTGTGGGGATGCTTTAAGTCTGGAAGTGCCAATAAACGTCAGTCAAACATAGTACCACATTCAACGAAATCCGAGAACCATGTGACAAGGATTAATGAACACAGACACTTCCTGCTGTTGGCATCCACTGCAGCTATCCTTAGTGCTGATTTGCAAAGCTCAAATGGCTTTCTAATGAGGGTTTCCAGAAAGATGTACTGTAGCAGAGGGAAAGTACATATGAGCCTGTGTGATTAGGCTGGTCTTACAACGCTAACTGTTGCCAGGATTGGACACAGAGGAGGGAACAACTAAGGGCCAATTCAGTTCTTCAATGAATGAATGGGGTTAACAATTAACATAATTAACTAGATCATTACTAATAGTATATTCAGTTTTAGATCTGTTTAGAGAATTGAGGGTGTTGGAAAGCAATAAAACACAATTAAAACATATTTTGTATAGAAACAGACAGCTAGACTGATCCCCCAGACAACCACTAGCAGATAGATACAGTAGATGGATAGATTCGACTATAGACAAGCAGTAGAGAGGGGAGATGCCATACAGACAGGTTGGCAGGCAGGCAGACGAGCAGATGAACAGAAGAAACAGTTGGACAGAGAGAGAGCAAAGGAGAGAGGCTCAGAGAAGAGCTCATCAGAAAAACAGTCAATAACTTGATGAAGACGGTCAAGAGCAACAGCATGCTGATATGGAGAGCCCAACCAACAGTGAGACAGAGTCTAAGGGCCTGCTACGGCACTACTACAAGAACTGACAGATGGAACATAACTTAAATAGGCAGGCAGACAGACTAAATTGACTTGGTGAAGGGCGGGTTATGGTACCCTGAGGACAGCAGACAGGCTGGTCTTTTCATGGCTCATTCTGCAGGGGGGGCTAACAGCCTCTCAGCAGATGGAATATTCATCACGTGTGGATCAACCTGTAGAAGAAACACCGGCAGGCAGGGTGGAGACACTTTGGGCTGCTCAACACACTAGCAGCTCATGGTGAAGGCCCTGTCACCATGCTGCCACTAGCACATCACAGCCCACCCTGGACGGCCCCACCGCTGACACACAGACAGACAGACAGATAGACAGTCAGTCAGACAGTCAGTCAGACAGTCAGAGAGACAGACAGACAGACAGACAGATAGACAGTCAGACAGACAGACAGACAGACAGATAGACAGTCAGACAGACAGTCAGACAGAGAGACATTCAGACAGACATTCAGACAGACACACAGACAGACAGTCAGACACACCCACAGACAGACAGTCAGACACACACACACAGACAGACAGTCAGACAGACAGAGAGTCAGACAGACAGAGAGAGAGACAGACAGACAGACAGACACACAGACAGAGAGACAGACAGACAGACAGAGAGACAGTCAGACAGACAGACAGTCAGAGAGACAGACAGACATTCCGACAGACAGAGAGAGAGACAGACAGTCAGACAGACAGACAGACACACAGACAGACAGACAGATACACATACAGACACACAGACAGTCAGACATACAGACAGACAGAGAGACAGACAGACAGAGAGACAGTCAGACAGACAGACAGACAGAAAACCAGCAGCTCAGCAAACTGGCCTGTTAACTGGAAGCAAGACACAGCGATCTGCTCTTGACTGGCTGCTGAATGTAAGGTTGGGTAACCATCTGGATTATTTTCCCCATACACACACACAACCATGGCTCCTGATATTATTGTCCATCATTGTCTTGTGCCTGTCTGCATACTGGTGTGACATGGCTGACAGTTGTACTTTATTCACCACTGACCTTTACACACCACCCTATGGAAGGAGCAATTATCATGTAAGAAAATATACACATTACATGTATCAAAGGGGCAAAGCATTCTGAGGCCAATACATTCAAATATGTATTGGCCAAAGTGAACGGGCAAGTAATTCAATTGTCCCTGCTCTGCCCAGCCAGACAGTGACAAAATATGTGTGTGAAGCTTCAGGGTTTCTCCTCCACTGCCCTTTGGCCAGTTTTGTTTTTTCAGGGCTGGCTTAACAAAGGAACTTAGAGAATTGATTTGCAAACATCTGCAGTGCTCAGACAGCCATGTGCATATTTCACTGACTGTTCTTACTGTTCCAACTGATCTGTTGTTCTATAGCAGGGTACATTAATGCCTTGCTGTTGTATTAATAACAAGCTGGTAGGTTTAACATTTGACAATGCTGTTCGCTCACTTCTGCTTTCTTGATTTCATTTCACAAAGTCTGATTAAAACAGGATTTCACTGATTCATCTAGGTCTAGATTCAAACAGTGGAGCTGTTACCAGGGAGGCTAACAACCGCTTTGAGCTCTGCAGCTGCTAGACTCTCTGTGCTCTCTTCCTTCCCCTACCAGGGCTGCTGGCTGGCAGATGCTGCGTTGCTCAGCCAGACCAGCCAATTAGAGGGGCTCAGTTGGGGTTCTTGCAGAGCTGCTCAGGTGCTGCAGTGGTTCATGTATGTAGAACCTGTACCTCTCTGTCATCTATAGCTTTAGCAGTTGTCCACCAAGCCTCCCACATGCCTTATCAAAGTGTTCACATCCTGGGTTTCCCCTCTCCCTCGTGTCCCATGGCCGTCCCACCGTGTCTGCACTTATTTCCCACAGAATTAGGGCATCTCTGCGGCGAGGAGTTAGCCAAGTGAGTCTGGGTGAACAGGCACACATGGATTATCCATCATCCTGTCACTGCTTATAATTCAGCGCAGTGGCGATGCCTTTAAGGGAACTTGACCTGAATAAGCTGTTGTTTGTTTTTTGATGTAAAGGTCAGTCCAATTGCTAATGACGCATTAAGGGATGTGATTGGTGGGTGCCCAGGGAGGCCCTGGCATGCAGGGCAGGTGTGTGTTGGTTGGCACGATGCTCCCTCCTTGCTTCCAGTTTGTCTCAAATGGGGCAAAGGCCTCTGTGTGTTTGTGTGTGTGGGGCGGGATAGTGTAGGGATCCAAGGCCTCTTGAGAATCAAGTCCATCTACTGTGGCTTCTCTAGTATATGGAGGAGCAATGTTTACAGGCCGGGTGTCTAATGAACCATTCTCTGCATTCATGGGCTTGTGCACACAAACAAATGATACACATGTGAATTACATTTTGCTCTGGGCAGGCAGAATTATAAATGTGCAGGGTGGACTTTTCTTTATGCACACATACAGCCGCATATGTACCTAGTGTGTTTTCATTCATATTTCATCTGCGTTGTGATGGTGCATGTTGAAGTAAGAGAGCCAAGGACTCATATTCCCCTCTGTGTAATGGGAGGTGCATTGAGCACAGCTGAGCGGGGAAAGAGTAGCTGAGGCATCAGGTATGGCTAACAAGGCCAGCAGTCTGGCTCCCAACACACATCCTCACATGGGAGAGGGCCCTCTGCAACCAACTGCAACAATTATATCATATCCAGCTCTCATTAATGATTGGCTCCCTAACTGCTACAGTAGTTCTTCATGCTCTGTGTCAGCACCAATAGCAGTGGGCTGTAATAGGATACGCTTAATGGGATTAAGGTAATAAGGTTTAAAATGACAGCATTGTACTTTTTAGTTTAAGGGTTAGTGTACATGGGAGTAAAAGACACATCAGGAACAGTCACCAAAAAACCGACTGTTAAAATGTCATTGCTCAGAGCAAGAACTGTGCTGTAATACTGTGTATTACATTACTCTATTAAATTAAAGACAGTCATCATGTGCATGCATGTGTGCACATGCTTGTACAAGCTGGCCATTTGGTACTGTATCTAACCAATTCATACTGGTTCACTATAGGATATTGGAGTGAATATCAGAGTTTGTAGATATGTCACTTGAATAGGGGTACTAAGACTGACTCCATGAACTCTCTGCAGATCTGTATACTATCAGCAAACACCTGGGCCTGGATGTTTATGATGTTTATAGAGCGAGATCCTGCCGTGAAAGGCTTCTTATGTAAAGTATGAGCACCCAGTAAACCTGTGCCTACACATTGTCTATCCACAAGCACCAACCTTCCTTGCCCATTGCTCTGCCTGCCTATCCATCCTATCTGAACTGCTGCCTAGCAGTAATGAGCTGGTCCTCAAAGGCATGGCATGCTCTTTTATCTTAATCAAGTAGACACTATCACCAACGCATCTCCTGCGTGAAATTACATCCTGATTACTGCCAACTGTCTTCCTCCCTCCAGATCTGGCACCATTCCTCCAGTGACTCATCCAGTCAAATTCCACATATGTGTGGAATAAATAAATCACACTCTGTGACTAACTCCACTGCCACCCACCCCCTATAACCTAGAGTCAGAGAACATAAATTGCTACATAAACATGGTTACCAGTGCGTATTGACATGATTTCAAGGGTCTTTATATTTGTGCAGCATAAACGAGGCCTACTGGATGTACATGTGAATCACTTGTATGTGTAATTACATCAACCACAAATAAGTGAACTGCTAAGATGTATGCAGCTTCCTGGTGGTGGTGGGGCTGGGCTCTGTGTTGTGGCTGGCTGAGAGCTCCTTCCTCTCCTGCTGTAATCACGGCTCAGCGCAGCCGCCCTGGAGAAGAACACGGTTCACTTGGAATGAGTGTCATCCCAGTTTCCTCTCTGGGATGCTGCTTTTAATGGGTTTGAGGTCAACCTGCTGTGTGGGAAGTGAAGCGTATGTGTGTGTTTGTATTTGTGTGTGTAGAACTTTGTGGCTCTCTTTTTCTTCTTATTGTGTCAGTGTGTGTGCGTGCACGTGGTGCCCTCCATTGTGTATGTCTGTGCTTGTCATTTACTCTGACAGCTCTGCCTGTGTGTGTGTGTGTGTGTGTGTGTGTGTGTGTGTGTGTGTGTGCATGTTTAACGTGAGGTTACAGCAGTGGCACGGGGACACTAGAGCTCTTTGAGTCTCAGTGAGATAATTGGGACCTTCTCCCATGAGATTACTATTCAGAAGGAGTTAGGATCAAGGCCAGGATGCCCTGGGACTTGAGGAGAGAGGACATGGCTGCCTTCAGTAATCCCCTCACATGAAACACTCCCTCTGCCTCTGGGATTCCTAAACAGCACCATGCCACACCACTGTGCAAAGGGACACAAACCTCGGCTACACTGATTCAATGAGACATTGGTGCCACATTATCAAATTGGAATAAGGTGCTATAAATATGAATGCTGTCTGCATCTGTCCATTACAGACATGGCAGGCCAAAATCAGACAAAACAAAAAATAGCGCCCTGCCATTTCTAAAAATATATTGTTAAGCACAAGGGTTGTGCTGTAATACGATATTACATAATACTATTACACTGAAATAAAGGTGTACTGAGTAATACTGTATCACACATTATGTTTTGAACATGGTGTTGCTAAAGGAATTTCCATATGTAGTATACGCTGTATGTACAGTATTGAATCATGAAATCCCTGAACAACTACTACCATAGTGCTTGGTTTGAAATGGACAAAATGAGATCAAATGTTTAGGCCTTAATCTGAATCAATGACTTTGTACACATACATTACATTCATGTTCTGAATATGACTACAATAGTAGGGAGTGCATGTAAACAAAATAACCATATGTATTCAGCAGTACATGCTACAGGGAACCCTGCAAGTTTATGTTTGTTGACAGGTCACATAAAGGTAAGAACATCCTGTCAGACAGGCACATGCTGTCAGTGTGACTCAAGCATGAAGTACATACACCAGACCACAGACTGTGTATAAGTAAAAGATCTACAATGTCCTCTATGCACAAAAAGATATTTCACTGCATATTTACACTGCATATGAGACACAGCGAGCATGAGCTTGTGATGGCGAGAGGTTTGCTGCTGACAACATTGTGATAACAGTGCCCCATGTGGTAATAATATCAGACAACCCACACAGGGGCACTTTATTGATGGCCATTTGAACGCATAGAGATATACTGTGATGAGATCCTCAGGCCCATTGACTGCGCACACTTCCTGGAAGCTGAATACGTATCAGTTCTAGCATGGCTCTGCATCACATGTCACCCATTCAGTTTGGGATTCTCTGGATTAGTGTGCATGACAGCACAGGGTTGCAGCAACTTCACAATCTGATTGCACTACATGATGTTAATGGTCACAATTACATGCTGCTTTTCAAACAAAGGTATGCCTGTAACCCTACAGTATGTGCAATACTGCTATTTGAACTTATTATGAGCCTTGTCTCGTCATTTATTGATAACTTAGTACAGTGTTTCTCACTGTAAAACAAAACAATCTCCATCCACATGAAAATCTGCATTCTTTCAAGCCTGTGAAGAAAAACTCCTTATGTAAACAAAGGATATTCAGAGCACCCGCTGCCGGTTTTCCCTGTCCTTATATGTGTCCCTGCTCCAACACACCTGATCCAAATGAATGGGTCATTATCAGTCTTGACAGAAGCCTGACTCCTTCCCATTCATTTGAATCAGGTGTGTTGGAGCAGGGAGACATCTAACAGATGCATGACCAAGATGGAGAAACACTGATAGCACACAGCTCAAAGCCAACCTGAAATATTCTCCCAAGAGCAAGGGCACAAGCCATCACCGAGCCTGTGTCCCTTCCCCACAGGTGTGGCAAGTTAGCCATTAGCGCCTCGTGGCTAGTTGCATTGGTTTAGGTGAGGTGGCTGGGAGATATAAAGGGAGGTGTGCGTGCTGTCCTTCTGGAAGGCTCTGGAAGTTCTCATACCAGAATACCACAGGCATATCAATGAGCCAGAGGAATGGTTAGCTTTGAAATATGAAATAACACCATAATAACAAACCCTCGTTACGAGAGTAGTACTATACAAACACAAATTGTACAACGAATATGCTACAACTCAGAACTTCCTCACAGAAACTGGAAACATACTGTAACATGCCACTGTGGGCTAGAGTAAAGAATAAAAACATTGGCTTTGATGTATCATTTACTGTCTCTGTTATGGTGATTTATTCACGCACAGTAAGGAGATATTTTAAAGTTATTTAATAACATTACTAGGCTGATATTTAATCCAAAATAGCTCTATATATTATTTAATTATTTATTGGGACAATCCGAGCAACTAGGTAAATAAATTATCAACACCTCCATATAGCCAGAATGGAATGATCCTTGTTTCATAACCACATTTTCCGACAATTCGACAGTCGAATCAAGCTCTTTTGAGCAAATCGATGTACAGTATGCTCAAATGTTCAAGGCTGCCTTCACAAATTTGTAAACAAAACCCGAGCGCTCAAACCATGTGTTGTTGTGTGCATATAAGTCTTAGATATTCTACTTAGATTTTCTCCCTGGTATAAACTGGTTTACATTCACATTCAGCACTCAATGCATTCAGGCATTGTACTGTAGCATAGCGTGACAAATTCCAGTGGGTGTATTAAACCAGTACAGTGTACATCGATGTCCTCAACCTTCCTCCTCCTCTGCTCTAAACACAAGCAGTGTTTAGAACTGTTGGTGCTGTGTTGCATCAAAACTGTGCAGACTTCACATTTTGAATTCACAAGCAGCACAACAATGAAAAACAAAACAATGAAAAGCTAAATCCCTTTCCCTTGTTGTCACTACAGTATTCTCTACTGTTTTCAATGGTATTTGATATGCCAGGTATTTGACCACAGCATTTCTAACAGTGAAACAAAATTCAGCCATTAGCTCATCTCTTAAAATTACAAGCGTTTTTTTCAGCCTGTGTTTGTAGATAAGTCACAAATGTGTATAACTCCTATGATATTTTGCCTCATAGGCAAGCTGTCCTTTTCCGGTTAAAGTTAATAGATTAAAAGAGGTGTTTCTTACACAGAATACATCACTACAGCCCAAAGACATCAGTTCATACAGGACAATAAAGGCCATTTTCTGTTCTCATGTCTGTTATTCTTATCTTCGTCCTGTGTGTCTGGCCACGCACAGACAATGCATATACTCTGTGCGTCTGTGCTTCGAATGCAAATATATCAGTACTGTGTGCAACTATGACTGGCTCCTATCTACAGACCAGTGACACATGGGGCTGAAAGTGTACCTCTTAACCCTCGTGATGCCCTTAAAATATAGTCTTAAACCACCAGGCGGCGCCATCTGATTGGGTATGATTGCATGGTTCTTTTTATTGGCATTGCTGTATGTATTTATTTATTTATTAATTATTTCTTTATGCATGTGTTTGGTTTTTGTGCCTTTTAACCCTCCTGTTGTCCTCGGGTTTCAAACTCACACCTTGTTGTGCCAGCAGTGC
>JAODUG010078926.1:0-12858 GCA_027564795.1 Aphredoderus sayanus
ACACACACACACACACACACACACACACACACACACACACACACACACACACACACACACACACACACACACAAGCAAACCTCACAGGTGAGGTGCTGAGAATGATCACAGACACAACTTCACAGACACAGTTAGACAGCAGGGAAATATTGCCGTAGCTTTGCATTTAAAAGCAGTTAGGTCATCAATATTTCACTGTGCCTGATTGTTTATGGATACATGTCTGGCTGGAAACTGCCATGAAGCAGCCTCACTGTAAATGATGAATGGCGGGGAAGGGTGGGGCGGGGGAGGGGGGGTGAGTGTGTGCAAGAAGGGGTGAGATGAGCCTATATGAAGCATTTTGCAAGCTTTCAAATGAAGCTCATTTGAGTGCAAATTGTACAAGAATAAAAGAGTGAGAGACAGACATATGGACACAAATGGAATGAAATCATTTTGGTCTTATTAGTGAGACACGGTTGGCTGCTTACAATATTATTGTGAAGATACTGCCATCTATTGGTCTAGAGATCATAGTACTACACTGTACACAGTTTAATGCCATAAGTATATCTGCAGAACATCCTATTTTGTTGGCGTACTCTTTCTTCTGCAGCAATTTACATTTCTCCTACAGTTAAACATAACATAATTAAAGCATATTTTCAAAGTATAGCGTACTGTTTGTAACTTTAACAATTGCATGAATTGAAATAGTTAAGATTGATTTTCAAGCACACGTAAATGACACTTTTAGGTCTTTTAAATAAGAGTCAGGTATATACACAAAGTATACAGCAGATGCACAATGCAAAGTTTAATTTATAGGATAGGACTATAATACTAGATTATAGCAGGTTGTACCAGATTCACAAAGCACTAATAAGCTGCATCGATATTAGCGTTGTCATTAAGTGCATGTCCTTTTCCAAACAGTTTCAATGGATGGCTTCCTTTATTTGGGCCTTTTATTTTGTGAGACTGGTAAAGATTTTTTATCAGTTTTGGTAATGTGAGATTGGTACAATTTTCCTGTAGGCGTCCATTGAAGAATAGCATCATACGTGAACAATGAAAACTAAATAACTAACAAGCACATTTAATATAAAATATTTCATAATTGATTCACTCACAATTGACAAATAACATCCTTGCAATTCTTTGTGTTACTAGTCCCTTAACAAATGAATGACTCCTGTAAGTGGACATCCCACACATGGCAAAGCTTACTGTACCTTCTGTATAGGCTACTGTACATCAAGTTATTTTCAGAAACGTTTTTATTCTGGCGATTAATAGGGGCCTTCTTTTAACATATTGATAGGGGGCAGCATTGCATCATGTAAACGAAATCTGTAGCTGGGAGGAATTGGTAAATAGATGTGGGGCAAATGACCTCATCACCACCACCATCACAATCATCATCATCATCATCATCACCACAATTACCCTCATAGCGATCATAGGAACGTAATGAAGAAATTATCTGTTCTTTACTTTTAATTATAACAGTTAAAACATGCAACTCAAACAGTATAAGCTCTACATATATGCTAATGTTAAGTGTAGTGCTGAAACAAGCCAGATTTCCCAATTATATGGGAAGAACAATATAACTAATGCGAAGGGCCGCCGTGGCGCACATAATGTAAAGCCTGAGTGGCGCACAATGCACCAAAAAGCCAAAACGGAATCCCAGGATATCCCACCGACACCCCACCCCACCCCTTGGAAAGGAATAGCCCTCCCCCTTCTACCTCCGCCTTCTCTTACTGTCACTCCCCCCTCTCACGTCCCAACTCTGGAGCGCCGCCGGTCGGATGAAATAAATTTCCTTCTCGGCCAAAATGGAGGAGCTTTCTCGCTTATTATCTAGAGCACATATTTACAGAGTGCTTCTACCTTAGGCGGTATCAGTTTCAATGAAAGACATCGCGTTTCCATTTACCGTGAAATAAAAGGCGTGCGGACATTTCCTGCAGGCGCATACTTGGTGTACAGTGGCTTCAGCGATGAGCGCAGCAGAAGGGCTGGATGAGGCAGCGAAGGACGCGGCAGACATAGCGGCGTTTTTCAAATCCGGTAAGTCAAAAACGGGCGAGCCTGCTCGGGCAGCTATTCCGCTGGTGATGCATCGCATTTATAGCCGTGAAGATGGCCAAAATGATAGACAACCAATAGAGTAAATGGGTTGATGCGTATGGGTGCGTCGGATGCTGTAGTGCAGCGTAGCCCACTTATTGAGCTCTGCTGACATCCTCGGCTTTAGGTGACAAAGGTCCAAATAAATATTTCCTATGTGGTTTTGACAAAGAATTATGTGGCATTTTTGACGGCGTGCATTATCAGGTGTGTTTGGAAAGGATCAGCGGTTCTCGCAATTTCGACGTTATTCATGATCTGTGGCGAACCTTTTGGATCTGGACAGAACAGTTTGTTCCTTCGAACAGTATATTCAGAATATATGTCAACAAAACCACGGGCAAGTCCGCAAACAGCAGCTTTTTAGCCAAATGGAGCAATATAATTAGTTTGTAGACAGGCTACGCCAACCATACAGTACGCATGTGCTACGGTTTGCCCTGCACTGTATGCACGGGGCCTTTATGATGTGTTGGGATCATCATAACAAAACAGATTAGGCCCGCCTACCCTCATATAGCCCCTATGTATAAAGTTTGCCGAGATTGCATACATGCAGCGATTTGCATACCACCATATAAACAATTCCCCGTCAGCAATTTGATTTTTGTGTTTCTTATAGGTTTAAGAATATTCTCAGTGCAACTTAATTTATGTGTATTCTATATTATTTTAAATATTCCTGGAAATAAATATTGTAACAATCATTTTGACATTTACATGATATATACTCTGACAAGCATCAGAGTGCATGGGGTACACTGCAAGGATAAAATAAAATAGCCTATAGTTCACTTTGAGGACAGACCTTTGTAGGGACCACCTCTGATTCACACCAAAAAGCAGCTGTCTTGCTGGCTCTCAGCTGTCCTCTCCTGGCTGGCACCTGGTGCCTGAAAGTCTGCTGTTCACCAGTTGCACAGATGCATATCCATTCATGTGCACATGTAAATTATGTCATGCACTCCTGGTAACTCTTCAAACTCTTTTAATTAATCTTTTTTTAACATTCCATATTTTCTACAAGAAACTGCCACTGTCACACACAGGAATGCTGTCAAATGTTACTGTACAGAGTCTTATACAGTTCATTGGATGCCTGCCAGTATATTTTGCTATATCTGTGCAATATCATTATGGAAAGTTGGTTCGTGTTGAAGTTGGACGAATGGATGTTTATAGCAGTGAATGTAGTTCATACAGAATTCATGTTGAATACAGAAATAGGCTATCGCCTCAGGAAACATTTTCACAGCGGATTGGGTGCGGAGAAAATGCATCATTTACTCTGTTGTTCAAATGAAGATTACAGTAGGAATGGCAAGTGATGCAGTTTCATACATAGGACCTCATCATGATTTATTGTGTGTTATACCTGCATGCAACATTCTTGGCAGCAGTTTAGAAGAAGCAGAGCACATGCTCAGTTATGTTTGTTTGTGAATCTTTTGTATACATAGCATTCATTCATTCATTCAATAGTTCCCACTTCTTATCTTGTCTTTTCCTCTTACCCATCCATTTCCCATTTCTGATTATTAAAATAATTATTAAAATTATGTCCTTTACCTACTGTAAACCATCATACAAGGGCATTGAGTTTGTATGGTCTCTACTGTGTAACTTTAATACAGTAGCATAACCTATTTAATCTCATCTAACATTAATAAGTTGAAGGTAAAGAGAACTGTAAGTGATTGTAAGCTAATACACTATTTGTCAAATTCACCAAATATCTCCTCACAGTCCAGTATCTTACTGCTCTGTGCGTGCTACACAGCCGTGGCTTTGCCAATAAGAGCACAAATAAAGAAATGCAGACGGAACAACACAACAACAAATTCCTAGCCTCCGCAATGTGTTTCCAATGTGTGGGGCGGAGCTTTTGAGGGAGCACCTTATGGCATTGAAGGGAGAGGTGTTTTGGTTTTGATATGAGTTTGAATTGAGCAAACTTTCTCTAAAATGACTTAGTATACAGTACCTTCTTTCATTCTTTCATTCATATATTCATTCTGTCTGAAATCACGACCACGCAGAAAACCACCTGGTGGGTAATTCCTATGTTACAACATTGGCACACAGTTGCCCATTTAGACCAAACACCTTGTGTGTGTGTGTGTGCGTGTGTTCATTTACTGTTAGGACATTTTGTGCATGAGACCTATGCATTTTCTTCAGTGATTAAGTACTAGGTCATAAGATACTGGTCAACCCACCCATGGCTTAATGGGGCACTGGGCTTCGACAAAGATCTAGTGTTTACTATGCGACTTCTATTCCAATCCAGTCTCCAGTATCTCAGACAGGCGCCTCCTGCTACTATGAGTACATTGGCAGGCTAAGACGTTAAATAATTATGTTTTGCTACCAAGAGAAACATTGATGGGCACTGGGCAGAAGTGGTAGGTCATTACATCTGCTGCACTGTGGTTTTCTCCCTGAGGCATAGAATGATTATTAAAGGAAACCACTGTTATTTAAGATTTCTGTCTTAGCATGATAATTCAGCCTCCATTTAGAATGAATAGAGAATTGTTAGGCCTATTAATTATTTTGCTGTTAGTCATATAGAATAGCCTGTCTGCCAGAACAGAATGGTAGTGTTGAGCACTGTGAAATGCCAGTACATGCTGTAATGGGGACCAAATATCCAAACAAGAGTCGCGCATTGTCTTGACTAAGGATAACACAGTCATGCTTAGTCCACCACAATATGACCTAACATTATCTAGGTTAGCCACAGAGAAGCACACGTTTAAAATAAATATTGTGCAACAGCCCTCAAGTGAGACAAACACATGCTACAGTAGTATGAGGCAGATGGGAAGGCTGGGTGTGTCAGATGTGTTTAGGGGTTAGCTAAAATGTTGGGATTACAATACTGTCGAAGTACTCCCAGATAAATACAGAAAACATCAGATAAAACCAAAAATATCTAGGAAGTGAGCGAGAAAAGGAAAATGAGATGGAGAGAGAATATGACATGCAGAGAGACAATCCTTCAACCTTATTTAAATTATATATCTGAGGCTTGGGTGGAGTGCACCCTGCAAAATGTACCCTGCTGTACTCCATGAGGTTGAAACCTAAATATTCCATCCAGGGGCAGCCTAATTGGCAGTTGGTCAGAGTTAAAGACTATAAGCCCAGATTGGCACTGCCCGCACTGTTAAATCGCCTAGGCTTGCATGCGCAGTAGGCCATCTCTCTCCCTCATTTGGTAAATCACCCTATGTTCAGTACTCCTTGCTGTCCCAATAAGGAAAATAATTTCAGGTCGGTGAGAGAATTGGGGTAAGTTGAAGACGAACGGGCATTGTGGACCACCCCAGATTTGGATTCTTGGTATAACCTTGAAGCACAGTTGTTTTGAACTTGGTTTTCTTTCTTTATAAAAACGTCCAGCAGAACTTTCCACGGATGTAGAACCTGTCTCGGAACAAGGCAAAAGTGTCCTCATGGATGGGATCACAAATAAAATAGCATTTTATTTATTTATTTTGACAAAAAAAAAAAATCCATCATCAATACATTGTGTGAACAAGCTTTAGCATATTGCCCCTAATTAGTTGCTGAGCGATTGTTACATGGCATAGCTAGGCATAGCGAAACGTATGGGACATTGGTTAGTGAAGACGTTAATACGGTATTAAAACAAAACGTGACCAACCAATGGGGTTCAGGCTGCCTAGACTATCCTATTTATTGTGATGGTGAGGAGAGTCAATTACTGTACTTGTTGTTGTTCCAAATATGGACCAAATGTTAAGATGCTTGTTACACTGTCAAGTGTTTATTGTAGAGTAGACAATTATGCAGGGTAACACTGCAAGGCAATTTCCTGTTTTACAGCCTGACCGACAAGAGATGATCGATATCACAGTGACTCTTGACCTTTTTTGGACCTGCACTTTAAGGAAACATAAAAAAAAACAATCACACCAGGCACCAGCTATTGATTGTTAAATGTCATAAAATCTGCACAGATCATACGTTGAGCATAGCATAGAGAGAACATGAGAAAACAAACCAAACCTCAAACAATGTAATTGGAAAGATTGTAGTTGAACCCAGTTAGAATTGATCTGATGTTTTGTATGGCCTCCATTCTCTGGACAATTTTAACAACAGTTAACAGTTATTCCACTTCCTGGAATTCTGTGGCTAGCCCAGAATCAACATCCAATGGTCTTAAAATAGTGTAAAAAAAACCTGCTATCACACATTTTTATAAAGGATTTATCTTCCTGCTGTGTTCTGCATTCCAGTTTACATAAAGCAAATTAAAGTGAAATGTCTTATATGTAAAATAAACTGAAATAACTGAGATAAAAATAATAAACTTTTTCATTTCTCAAGATAATAAAAATGTGTTTTCTACATGCCAGAAAAAAATAAAATACATAAAAAATAAAAGGATTGTTTTATTAGCCTGCATCTGTTATCATCCAATGTGTGAGTGTATCACACACATTTTCAGTTTTTATAAGCACTGTGCCAATGTAGCTGCAACAAAAATAAATGGTACAGCGTTTCAGTACTTTCATGAATTGTTTGAATATATTGTGTATTGGGATATTGGCTGGACGCCTGATGTCAATAAGCAGGAATTCCAATAGGCTGTTAATGCACTTGTATGATGCTAAGTGTAGCTGGAGGACAGTGTCATTACCACAAACACATCAATCACTACTTCCCCACCCACATTGCCTGGGGCACTGGAAGCAAGGAAGTGGGGGGATGAGAAGAGATGGAGCAAGTGACTGACGAATGGAAGGATTGCAGGCCATAAAACGCAAGGCTTTGGGTTGGTCTATGTGTGTGCTGCAAATCCCTCATCTGATAAGAGAGAATCCTCGATCAGTCAGCTGTAGACTCCTACCCATTCCTTTCTTCCTCTCCCATTTTCATCACCTCCTCCAGTTTTTCCCAATAAACTGTCTTCATTAACTCATACCTCTTCCTGCCTCCTGGCTGGCATGTGTTTCAGGGATCACCTTGTTGTGCAGTGCCTTGTCTGCAGGGGTTCTGAGTAGCGCTGAATATTCTGAAGGACTGATTTTTTTCTGTCAGAAAATACTGTTATATCAGTATTTGCTTCATATTTTGGCTAATATATTGATATAATAGCTTATATAAGTCATCATGAAGTTAGAGAATAGCTTTCTGCGTAATCAAATTATACTTGTCACAACTGCTCTGTCATAACCACATGATGGATCTGTGCTAAAAATGGAGAATATTCATACCCACACAAAGAATGCATTTGTTGCAGATCATATCAATAATTTTAGTTTTTTCATTAGCCTCTCTGAGCTAATTGGATCTTGATTTAATATCAAACTAATATTTTGTTCTCTAAATCCCTTTTTTACTTTGTTCTTCAATCATGGTAGCAGGGCATATACACTAAAGCATAAATACTGTAGTGTACTGTACATGGACAGAACACAGCAAAAGAAGCACCACTGTTTAAAATGGCAGGTGATTGGATAAAGTATGAGCATTTATGTACATGTGGAGTGCAGTGTCTTATTTTATTGGGATCTATTTAAGCTCAACTCTGCCCCTTGTGGCAGAAGTTGCACACAACTTCAACGCTACAACTATAAAATGAAGAAGCATCTGGATGTGGTATAAGAAGCCACAGGCCTCCCAGTATGCTTTGTGCCTCTTTCGTGGCTAGCTGTTTGAAAGAACACCCTTATATTCATGCATCACAGCCCCCCATGGGAGTTTGATGCACACCTCTCTGGAAGGGTTGCATAAGAACGTACAAAACACAGAGGTGTGCATCTATAGTTTTGTCTATAATTTTGGGTTTTCTTGCTCTATCTCTATGTAGAGTTTTTAAAAGTGGAGTCAGCTACTTTAAGCTAATACACTTTTTTGTCATAATCAGAGAATATCTAACTGTTCTTAGCAGTTAGCAGTTAACATTCTGCTAAATGTGTGCTTGGTAATCTGGTGTTTCTACACAACCCTGGCTCTGTAAATGGGAACACAAAAATGTAGTGTAGATACATTATTCCAGCCTTGGCAATGCGTGTCCAATTTAGAGGCGAAGCTACTGACCCTGTGGCATTGAAGGGAGAGGTGTTTTTGTTTTGATCCAGTTCACATATCAACAATCCTTCTCCAGTGTCTCTGAAGTCATCTTTAATTATGATTTTAGAATTTTCATATTTGTTGCAGGTCTGCACAGGCAGCCACAATTTTGACTACCAGTTTCCTGAATGTTGTTCCCGCTCCCGACATCTCATGTGAGCCAACATTAATGTAAAACAAAAGCAGGAAGTCGTTTTAAATTTAAAATTAAAGCCTGCAGTCGCTGCCAGTATGTCTTTGAGTTGCCCTGTACTTGCGTCTCATGTCAACAGCTGTGCTCAGTCTGTCCAACTGTGGTCTCTTAAACAAGAAAAGCATTCACACACACACACACACACACACACACACACACACATGCTTACTGTAACATCCCCAGTGCCTTTGAAGAGAGTTTCATGCTCTGATCCCTGTCGCGTGAACAGTGCCAGCCCTGCTCTGCTCTGGCATATGGAGGCTAAATGTTTTTTGCTCTGTTTGGCCTTGGATGAAACAGGTTAAGGGTAAAACCGTTTCCTCCCTGCATATATTCTGCATAAGCTTTCAGGAAATCTCATTCAGTCTAATACATGTTGCTGTTATTGTAGGCTCTTTATTGATAGTGATGAGTAACAGTGTATGAATAGCAACAAATGTAAATACTGTACAGTGTTACAGTATTTTGCTGATGTAGCATTCATATTGTGTAGTAGGCTATATTACACTTCAAGCTTGTGAGTCACTAATATGAAACAGCTATACCCAGATCTACATATGACCCCAGAGCCTGTTTGATTGATTGCATGATGTTTGATTCATTTTTAGTGCTGGCTTTCCTCGGATAAAAATGATTGTGTTTTGAAATGTGTTTTTATTTGTTTTTGTTTTTTGTAGTCTAAAATTTGCCAAAATTACTTTTTTATTTGTAAATTACAAATGTATTTCCTTGTTCAATGGCGTCAGTTGTGTATATAATAATAATTTCTCCCCCCACTATGATCTCCAAAACTTAGTTAGAACTAGAGATAAATAAGTAATATTGTTATGGTTAAGACCTCTGTAGTTAGAGATGTGAAAGTCCAGTCATGTCTGTGGTGCTCAGGCTGGGTGGTGGGGGAGTTGTGGTTCTGTTATTGACCTAACGATCTAATCTGTCTTTGGTTCATCATGATCTGTTCACCTTGTCCATCCCTCCTTATCATCATCACTCCTTCCCCGCGGATGTGTTGTGGACTAATCAAAGTCCGTCACCATTCTCCCCATCAGAAATTCGGTTCTTGTCCACTTGTAGGTTACCATGCTGTAAAATTGCATTGAGCCTTAACATGGTGATGTTTCTGAGAAATTCCACATCATTAAATGGGCTCAGCTTTTAATCAGATTTAGATGATGCAAATATACATGGTCTTATGTATTGTATACAGTTGAAGCATTCTTTATGGGACTATACGTGTGCCCTCACTGCATGCCATGTTGCTGTGACGTTTGATGGTTAGAATATTAGGTAACACAGCAAATGACCAGGTGGCAGGTGCTAAGAATTATCCCCGTCGGATTACAGCACGTCAGAGAGGAGCCAAGCTGACCCAGTCTCTCTCTCTCTATCTATCTATCTATTTGTCTATCTGTCTATCTGTCTATCTCTCTCTCTCTCTCTCTCTTTCTGTCTCTCTCGTCTTGTGCCACTGTAGTGACCTACTGATGAGCGACCCAGAAAGAAAGTTAGTTCAGGCCATCAGACAGACATGCTGTCATTGGCTCAAGAGATACGCCAGTCAAAATAAAGCCATTGAGCGTGTCAAAGTGTGTCAGTGAGTCAGATGAAGACAATTTCGAAACGACAGCGAAAGAATATTGTGAGTCTCAAAGTAGACTGTGATTGTTGTTGCCTTTAGCGGTAATGAGAGTCAGACAGCTTTCACATTTTAACTGGTTAGCTACAGTACAAACACGCATGCATGCACCGCATACACTCACACGCACACACACACACACACACACACATACAGTACACAAATAATGAGACAGAGATCTTTACAAGTCTAGTTACGTATTCTTATCATCTCTCAGAACGAAGATGATTCTCTGGGCATTACAGATAGATAGAGATATCTACACATACATTATCCACAATTCTGAATGGGACTGGTGTGTTGTGAGTCATTAGGGGCATTTGTGTGGCTGTGTCAGATGAATAGGGGGCATATGAACACAGGCATCGGTTTGTCTGCATGTAGGCATTTTTAGCATGGACTTGGACTTGTTGTCATGTGTGTACAATACCTACATGCGTGTGTGTGTGTATGTGTGTGTGTGTGGAGGGCCATGGCATGTCGAATGCTGTTTAATCTCAGGGAGCACGCAGATCAAAGAAGCGTTCCCAGACTGCTCTCTCTCTCATCTGTAGCGTCTAATCACAAAGCTCTAACTTCTAACACTGAGATACAGTGGCAGCGCTGGGACAATACTTAATCAGGACCAGGGCCAGCCCTTTCGCTCATGTTTCCCATTAACTCTCTCCTCCCTTTTCTCTCTCCTCCCTTCTCTCTCTCTCTCTCTCTCTCTCTCTCTCTCTCTCTCTCTCTCTCTCTCACACCCTAGATTGTTCTCTTCCGAAATGTGAACCCAAACTGGATGGTCCGGTTCAAACTCCAGGTAGGCAAATTATGTCAATTTTTCACTTTGACACATTTCACTGATGTGATAATGTAACAACACATTAATGTAATATTGTGTTGTCATGTTACACGTCATGCATGTATTACCTGTGTATTTCATGCGCATGTCGTTGCAGACAACCCACTGCTGCTAGTGACTCAAGTATAACATCTACAGTATTTAGCCTACTGTACTACTGTATGCTACTGGTGATCAAAATCTCCATAGGCCTACTAGGTTTCTGGTAATATAAACATTGTTAAGCTATTTAATTTAGTCTTATGAGGCCGAGGGTTGAAGCAATGATGCATGCTGCTGTGCAGCCGACAACAGAGAATTTTACAAGCTTAACTTCATTCATGGTCTAATGCTAGCGGGTTCAGTGCTTGCAAGATAAACAACAATGCCACATGTTCTCAAGCTGTGGGTGGAGATATTCAGATGGCAGGGTTGGTATTATTGTAATGAGGGATTATATATGTCACAATAGCAGCAAAATCAAAGCACATTGTCTTTTTTCAACTTTCGTCGGTTGGTATGTAACACTGAAGAAGTGAGTTTTTCATAATTTGTCCCCTTTAATGTTACATTTTGTTGTAATATTTCAAGTGTGTTGTAATAACATATTGCAAAACCGTAAATAAATAACTTCCTTCTAGGGCAGGAAATGGAGGTGTAATCAGTTTATTGCCTGTGCATTACGTCAAATGTCCCTTGTCTTTGTGTCTGGTATGCCACTGATGGACGATATGGCTCCAAAGTAATCTTATTTGCACGGTGCTAAATGTAATTCCTCTTGTGAGTGGAAACTAGGTTGTTTTTATTGTAAAATAAGGCATGAATGGGATGTTTCTGCTTGTCCTGTTCAAGGCCATGTGTGCAGTAAGGAGTGAGAGAACAGAAAGATATGAACAGCATGTCCCATGATTCTTTACAGTGACATGTTACAGTATGTCCAGTAAAATAGAAAGATATATCTAGAGGTACCTGTAGATATATTATATCTCACTGTATTCTGTATATAGATACAGCAATGTTTGACCCTCTAAAATACCAAATACTCTAAAATACCAAAATAGCTATGAACATAAATTATTCTGAATAAATATTGGACTGTTGCCCAGTCTTGGAATTTACAATGTAATCTTCATCCAGAATAAATCCGTTCATATTTGGAGGTTTTCCATTATAGATATTATAGATAAGAACATTTGGAGGAAGAGACTCAAAATGGTGAATTAGAGATGTAATGGATGTGGGTAACCTTCTTACCACACTGAGATTAAGGAGGTTCCATTTGTGGACATAGGCCAGATCATGTTCAGTTGGGTCACCTAGGGATGATCACACAACTTTCCAGACACTGATGTGTTAGTGAATGTTACCTAGTAAAAAAACATTTGGAAGCTGACAGCTTTTGTAAACTGGTAGCACTCCTAATTTTGTGGAAGTTGTGCGATTGTCTTTGCAGTAAAGTTAGGCTGATAAACGATGCCCATTATCCTTCCTGATGGTTGACACAATGATGAGCCAGAATCATGATGCCCCCCAGTACTGACAGGTGACTGTGGGGAGCACTCTGTAACACATTGACACGTGTCAACTGGCCACACTAACTTCAGGTTACATTTCTATCCGTCTTAACTCACCAGCGATACTTACTGAGTACATTTCAAACTAAATATCTACGTCTAAACAACTTAGAGCCGTCAATGTGAAGGCTTTACTATGTAAATCTGGCTCGGATCAGAACTGGTCTGTCAGAGATATATAACAAAAATTCAATCAGTGTCTCCCAAATAAACATTATTTTTAACCCTCGTAATGTACTCAGAAATATCGTATTTAGCGACACGGCGTCGCCATCTGATTGTGTATGATTTGTGTGTTTTTCAATTGGCATTGCTATGTGTATTTATTTATTTATTTATTTATTATTTATTTATGTATTTAGGTTGTTTTTTTGTGCCTTTTAACCCTGTTGTTGTC
>JAODUG010078937.1:0-33348 GCA_027564795.1 Aphredoderus sayanus
AAAATCTCAGAGATCATTTGACTGTGTAATGCCTTGTGCTAACAATAAGTACAAAATAAATAAATAAACGAATATATTGTTTATATATATATATATATATATATATATATGTATATATAGTATGTATATATATATATATATATATATATAGTATGTATATATACAGTACATATAAATATATATTGAATATATAATTTCATGCAGCACACATATTTGTTTCGTGCTGTTTTTGTGTGACGCTCTCTCATTCTTTCTCCCTTCTACCTCCCTCTAGAGAAAATATGCGAACTGTCAATGTGATTGCTGCTTGTGAAGTTACATGCTTGGTAATAGACAGGGAGTAAGTGAATACGTTGCAGTTAAAAACTATATGAATATGTAACTCTTGCACTGATCTGCATATATAGAGATTTGAAGGATATTTCTTTCAGAGATCCTAGAGTATGTTTCTGTTTGTCAGCGCTTTCAAATACATAATTGGTGGATTGGTGGATGGCATCCATGATGTACAGAAAAGCAATGAATACAAATCCAAGTAAGAAATGTTATAAAATGTTCTTGTTATTTTTGTATGCTGTATCCCTATGGTGTTAGCACATACTGTACTGTATTTGCTTTTCATCTGGCAGATCAGATGAGGCTGCTGCTCTCCACTCAGATGTCAGCTTAAGTGATTTCCAAATTATTTGTAATCTGGGAGCAGGGGAGATAGGTCACGTAGATCTGGTGAGTAGACCTGCTGTAGAAGCTTCCTTATGTTGCCTCCTCCAAACATTCTGTGTTTCTATAATGAAATCTATTGATCGTCCCCATTTTTAGGTTCAGCTGAAGAGCAACGTCAAGTCTCTGTTCGTCATGAGGGTGTTAAAGAGGAGGCTGGTTCTTAAGAGTGGGCAACACGAGCACATTCTGAGAGAAAGACACATCCTAATTAATGCTCATTGTCCATTTATTGTCAGGTATCCATTCTCCAACAGTCATTTTAAAGCTGCTACAGGTAGGATTTGAGAGTTGCAAATGAGATAGCTTAAGAGAGTAAGATGATCAAAATAGACTTCTGTAGAGGCAGGGGTTGCCAACCAGAGTCATCACACTCACTGATAATGTAGCTGATGGATGTCTATGGAATTTCTACGAAATTACACTAAATGTATAGTGTTAAAATTCTACCCACAGCAATTTAGTTAATACAGTGTTTGTCAACCTTATAGTTAATACAGTGTTTGGCAAATGGGAGCAAGCATGACCCTAGGGGTTTAGCATTACCTTGGAGGTAATGCTACAAATGAAAACTACTTATATTTTACAAATTAACATGCATGTACATAATGTTGCTGTATTTTAAAAACATGTAAATTATAATAATCTGATTATATACTGTAAACATTAATACTAGTTATATAATCAAATCCTATTTACTTCTGTAGCAACATTGAAATGTTCTAGTACAGAAAATGGGTACTTATTCTGGGACGTTTCTGAAAGAGGATGCATGCATGCAAAAGCTAAATCTTTTAAGATGGAAACACTATATAATGCCTCACCTTTTTTCCTCTCAGGCTACACCGAACCTTTAAAGATGCAAAGTGCCTGTACATGTTAACAGAAGCTGGTCTTGGTGGGAACCTTTGGAGTTTATTGAAAGAAAGGTAGATATTTTTGGCCAGGGAAAAAAAGCTTAAAAACATGCATCTTTAAACCTCAAACCTTTAAATAATATTTCTGCTAAGCCATTTGTGTTTTGTGTCTATATTGCATTTATTAAGGTTAATTCAGCTATACATTATTTTGATTTTTCAGCGGACCCTTTGATGACTGTAGGACCCGATTCTATGCTGCTTGTGTTGTTGAGGCCCTGGCCTATCTTCACTGTCATAATGTTATCTATAGAGACCTCAAGCCTGAAAATGTCGTTCTGGATATGCATGGTTATGCCAAATTGGTACTAGGGTTTCTGTTTTATCCTCAGACCAATTTTGTAGTAATCAGACTTTATGTATGGCTGAGAGAGTAATGTAAACTGGAAATTAATTAATGGTATTGTAACTCTTGTGCCTGCTGCCTTTAGATTGGCCCTGGGTGTACCAAGAAGGTAGAAGTGGGAAGGAAAACCTGGACATTTTGTGGTACACCAGGCTATATGGCACCAGAAATAATCCTAAACAAAGGATATAGTCAATCTACAGATCTCTGGTCTCTGGGAATATTGGTGTTTGTTCTGTTAAGTGGCAGGTATAAAATCTATGATAAGATTTTCTGTTTTGCTCATTGAATTTTCTTCAGCAACAGCAATAAACTGACACATTTCTCCTCTAGTCATCCATTCAGTGGCCCTGACCCCATGACAACATTTACTGCCACTATCCACGGCATTGACCAGATCACGTTTCCTGGAACCATCAGCAAAAGTGCCTCCAGTCTCATTAAGAAACTGTGCAGGTGTAGTAGACTTGACCTCAACAAGAATAAGTCAACTATTACACCCTTTGAAATACTGTACATTATTAGAATAATTCTGTATTTGTAATGTCCTCCAACTTATAATGTAAAAGAACGTCTTCTGACATGAACATATCAATCACAACTTCCCCCCACAGAATAAAATAGTTCAGATATTTGATAATAATTTATAATCCATACTTGGGATTTAAATTATTCTTTTTCCATCTTCAAGAAACAATCCCCCTGAGAGACTGGGAAGTCAGAGAAATGGGGCCAAGGACATTCAGAAGCAGAAGTAAGAGGAATGACTTGCTGTAAAAACACTGCAATGGAAAACTTTGTCTGGTTCTATTTCTCATGGAGTAATAATATTTTCTATTCAGATGGTTTGAAGGGTTCAACTGGGAAGGACTTTGCAAATGCACATTGAACCCACCTGTCATTCCAAAGGTAAGACATACTGTTTTTTTTCTTGTGATCATTTTTGTTGCATTAGTAAGGTATTTGTGTTGCTAACGTACAACAATTGAGTATAATGATTGATAACTGTCCCATTTATTGTTTCAGTACAATCAATCCTTGGAAACCAGCACATGCGGTCATTACACTGAACATTTAGAGGGCTCCCCAGAGCTGAAGATAAACTGGGACAGGGATTTCTGATTTATCATGCAATTTGGCCTACAATAGCAGTATTTTTGTGCCCACAATGAATCTAGCCTACATTTTGTAGAATATTTGAAACTGTTTTTAAACAATGGCTATTATATAATAGTCGGTCCTCTAAAACAAAACAAAAAACATAATAATTCACAGTAGTTTGACTGGTAGAAACCAAATTAATAAGATAATGTATGTCATTGCTTTTTTCTTTATGCACAGTGATGTTTGCCTACAAAAAAAAAAAAAAAAACTTCCAGGTTAAAAACCATATATACAGCTATTATGCCATATGTGATATGTTATGTATGATGTGTTACATAATATAACAAAACTAATATTGTAAAAACGTTTTCATAGAATATATTTAATAATATAATAAATAAAGATGTATGTTTATCAGTGGATGTGGTTATAACCAGTGTACTTTTTTCAGGTATCAGGCTGCCAGAAAACATTCAGTCATATGCACATCACAGATTTGGGATTCTGGAATATGGGGATACAGCTCATAGAACTCTATATATTAACAGCTACATTAGGCTATGTTTTTACATTTGTAAATGTACATATTACACCCAATATTCATTGATATTTATGTCGGGACTATTTTTCTATACATATGTGCTGGAGCCACCTAAAAAATACAAATGTACTTGGAACTTTGATAACTGAGCATTCAGCAAATGCTCAATTAGAAGTCCATGGATGTTTAAGGAGTCGCTGCAAGAACAAGAGTCCCTCTAGGGTAGAGCATGTAAATTGCAAGGACTTGATGTAGGCAGGCACATGATCATGTTGCCATGGCAAATTATGTTTGTAGTAGATAGATAGGATATCTTTCCTGCTCGTGCGTGCTATCTCCTTAAACACTGTAATATCCTCGGATATCTCCCTGAACGGACAAGATGGTGAGCTACACTTTTCTCCCACCATGTATAAAAATGTAACGTAGTGGTAGCAACCAACCCTCTGCCCAGTTAGTTTTGCTAGCGTGTAGCATTAGCGGGCACGCTAGCATGTAAGGCATTGGTTTTCTACATTAGTTGACTTGTTACGTTATATAATAGTACTGTAGCCTAGAAGTGTAATTACTAATGTACAGTACCTTCACTACAGCCCCCCAAAAGCAAAGGTGCAACTAAAAAGTCAACTAAAACAAAGAAACCCACAGTGATTGATGGCCTTTCTACAGACGAGATGTCCAAGGAGCAAGTAAGAATTAATATTGACATGGACGCATTGTTAGCTCTAGCCTGTATTTATTTTGTTACTGTATTGTACAAACAGTCATAAGTGGACAAATGCCTTCAGGCATTCACACTAGTGAAATGTAACTATTTTATTTTGAGGACAAATAACAAATAACTACTCTGACAAATGCATGGCTTGTGTTTGGTTTACTCACTTTTAATTAGATCTTTATGTATAAACCCCATGTACATGCTGAAATGCTGTGTCTCAAATTATTTTTCGCTAGCTGGAGGAGCACATTGTACGCCTTCGAGAAGAGCTGGATAGAGAGAGAGAGGAAAGAAACTACTTTCAGCTGGAGAGGGACAAGATCCACACGTTCTGGGAAATAACAAAAAGACACCTTGATGAGAGCAAGGCTGAACTGAGAATTCGAGATAGGGAGGCAGAGGAGGCTGAGCAACGCCACCAAGTGGAAATAAAGGTAAAAGTCAATGCATGCTCTAAACCAGTAAATTGTCCAAATCAATGAATTACAATGCAGGGTCATCACATTTATATCGGTTTCCAGCATTCACAACTAGTATGAAATGAAAAATCGGTATGAACTTATAAAATACTTGTTTCTGTTATATTCCATCAGGTATATAAGCAGAAGGTTAAGCACCTCTTGTATGAACACCAGAACAACATTTCTGAACTGAATGTGGAAGGTGTAGTATCTACTAAGCTAATGCAGAAGGACCATGCAGTTGCAGAGAATGAACTTTACAAGGGCATGCGAGCTCTCAAAGTGGATTTCAAGGAGCTGGAGCTAGCCAGTGAAAATGACATCAAACTTCTCAAATTGGTTAGTGTGACATTTAATTTCATAAAAAGAAGTGAGATAAAATTAAGCTCCAGTCATCACCTTTTTTTTTTAAAAACAGAAACATGCTGAAGAGATAACCAAGACAAGAAATGATTTCCAGGAGAAAGTCAGAGGTAAAAATAATAGCCTTATGTCTACTATAATACGCAAATTTACAAAATGTAGGAATTATCCCTTTGCCTTTATACTGACTGAGTAGAAATCGAAGTAAAATACAACAAGAAGATGAATGTGCTGCGGGACGAGCTGGACCACAGAAGAAAAACGGAAATCTCTGAGATTGAGGAACGAAAGAACAGTCACATCAACACACTAATGAAGAACCATGATAAGGCTTTCAGTGATATTAAGAACTACTACAATGACATTACTCTAAACAATTTAAATCTCATTGAGACACTTAAGGTAAGAGATTTAGCAAGTGCCTTGCCTCCAGTGCCAATCTACAAGTTTACATTTGTTGTCAATAGCCATAGTGTGTTGTTTCACATGGTGTTCAGGCATTAGAGTTCACATTGTGTGCTCTGGTGTTTAGAAACAAATTGATACTTTGAAGAAGAAAGAGGAGAGGCTTGAGAAGAATATGGCAGAGGTGATGAATCAAAACAAGAATCTGACAGAGCCTTTGGGGAGAGCCAAAGAAGAGGTGAAGGAGCTTCAGAAGCAACTTCTAAACTATGAGAAGGACAAGGCCTCGCTGGCGGTGCGTATAATGTACTTCACACCAGTGGTTTTCACATACAAGATCCCAAAGAAGTGATTCAATTACAAATATGTCATTTTCTACCATTACATGTATTCTAATTATATATGTCTATGTATATGTTATTTTGGATAGTCCAGTCCCACACTTTCAAAACTGCTTTATAATATACGTAAATTATCCATTTGTTTTACATAATTACACCATCAAGCATGCAGGCCAAAGTATATGAGTAATTGTATTTGTGGAAACTTGTACTATGTCTGCGATAGAGTGCCAGAGCACGTTTGAAAGTAGAAGAAAAGGAGATGAAGGATCTGAAGTGGGAATATGAGGTGCTGGAGCAGCGGTTTAGCAAGGTAAACTACACACACAAAAATCACAATTTGTATCCGAAGAATTTACCACATTTCCCTATGTTTGTACCTTTTTTATAAGTAAGTGTGTGTGTGTGTGAGGACTGTTCAGGTCCAGGTGGAGAGGGACGAGCTGTACAAGAAGTTTACTCAGGCCATTCAGGTGGTCCAGCAGAAAAGTGGCTTTAAGAACCTGCTGCTGGAGAAGAAGCTGTCTGCCCTGACAGACACACTGGAGAAGAAGGAGGCGCAGCTCAACGAGGTGCTGTCTGCCACAAACATGGACCCGAGCGCCCTTGGCCTAGTCACACAGAAACTTGAGGTACTGTATCATCCTTGCACATCTGCCTGTGTAGACTGTAGGAGTTGCATCGGTTTTCAAGGTTTATCAGCTACAGCCCCAGAAAGAAGAGTTCTTAGCTTGTAAAATAGCAGGTCGCTCTATCACAATACCGACCTGTTCTCGAGTGTCCTGAAAGGTGTCCCCCAAAATGAATGTCTTATTATTAAATGGAAAGAAGCAAGAGTTAATGTTTATGTACAGTTAACTATGAATCTTCACGTTAGCTGTTAATTGTCAATACCCTTCTTTTTACACATAATCTTGACTTATTACTACACATTCTGTACTTGTGTGTTGTTTCACATGCTTTTGTATTTATCAGATTTTATAACATTTAAATGTTTTCTTGCTCGTAGGAAGTTTTAGACTCCAAAAATTTGACCATCAAAGATCTTCAGTATGAGGTGGCTCGAGTGTGCAAGGTTAGTTATTTGTGTATTATCTGAAGTTATTCATGTAATAATTTTGCAGTCATTTAAAGACAATTAAATCAAGCATGAATCTGTATCTGGCAGGCCCATAATGATCTTCTTCAGACCTTCGAGGCAAAGCTGAGGACATTTGGCATTCCTGTGGAAGGCGTAGGGTTTACACCTCTAGAGAGTACAATGGTTGGACAACCTTTAGGACAGGGACCTGCTGGCCTTGTTTCTGCCCCCAAAATAAAATAATATGTTCCTTCCAAACAACTTCTCAATAAACACTTTTTTTGTGTGTGGTGTATTTATACACTTTGGACAGTTAAAGTGAGCCACACAAGGTTTACACTGAGTGAATGTTTGATTCTGAATAAATTGATTTTAATTTTAATGTATTTTTTAATTCATTATTTATTGGACAAATATTTGGAATAGTTAATTAATAATTTGCCTCTGACTGGTGAGTGGTATACTATAGATGTATACAATCATGTCACCAGCAGGAGGCAGTGCAGTACTGTGGCTTCATCCTGGGACACATTCAACTGCGGTTTCATGGTTGAAGGTGTTCCATCTAGAGTGTAATGGTTTCCTCCAAGACTACTCACATACAGTATGTAGTGTAGCCTAGGACTTCTTTGTGTCACATTAATGTAAGGTTCATATGCGCTTATGGTTGTTTAAAAAAAAAAAAGTATATCGTTTTAAAGCCACTCAAGACCGTATGTGCAAAACAGTCATCTAAATTAACTTTAGTCTACTTAGAAATCAATGTATTCTGCAGCTCAATGTTAACACATGCAGGGACCAGGTAAAGAACCGTAACCCTAGGTAGGACCAGGATATGCCGCTGTGCTAATGAAAATCATGCTCCACGCCCGTTGATAGCCGGGCAAATGCAACCTGTCTCCTCAGAAGTCGTTTTTTGTTGTTGTAAATGAATGTGTATTATTTGGTAATAACGTATTTGCACAGCTTTATACATTATATTATGACATGGTTTAAATGTGTGCGTCAGGATAGTTGGTGCCCTATTTTATTGTGCCAACTCACTGAATTACATCGTTCTGCCCTCCAGTGGCCATACTGACATACAACAGCGAGCTCCTCCAGTAATACCGTACACAGTGCCCTTGTGATGTCCTTCGGGTCAAAATGACCCAAATCACTAGCCCTTTGTGGCAGATAGAAGGCGCTAAATCTAATTCTACAGCTTACACAGACATATATGCAGTGCTGGCACAACAAGGCTTGTGTTTGAAACCCGAGGACAACAGGAGGGTTAAAAGAAAAAAAAAACACAAACACACAAATACATAAATAAATAAATACACACAGCAATGCCAATTTTAAAAAAACACACAAAATCATACACAATCAGATGGCACCGGGTGGCCAAATACAATATATTTAAAGGACAGCAGGCGGGTTAAAATATGATTTAAATGTACAAGTTTGTTGTTTGTTTACACATTTTTGTTAATACAGAGTACAGTATTTGTTTTAGATTACCAATATTTTTGGAATGTGTATAGTGTCCAGCGGTGAGTTTTGCCATTAGGGAGGTAGGCCTACTGTACTTGTGAGTCCATAGAAGACTAGTGCTAAAGGTGGACTGGTACTCACTGGAACATGAAAGGGTACCGAGTACTGAGATGGACACATAGAAAATAATGTATATCTATATGTGTAAGTACATCATTTATATTTAATCTATTTACTCAAAAGGTGGTATGTTTTTTTTACTTTAATTTAGCACAAATTTTACATAATGAAATACTTTTCCCGGGCTCTTTTCTTTGATTGTTGTATCGAACAGAAATAAATCATTACATTTAAATTAAACTGTTGCAGCCCATTAGATGAAAAGTGTTCAGTGACATGGTCATAGCAGTGTCAGCAGGTCTGGCATCACTGAACTCCAAATTGTTTGCTGAACTCTGACAAGGTGAAGACTTGTCCCCAGCCAACACTGGGGTCCATGCTGATGAAGTCATCCAGGTTCATGTTGGACTCTGGACACACACAAAAGATTAGAGCATACACAAACACTTGATATTTAGCATAGGATTTTACTCCTATTGTAAGTTATTGTGGAGTGTGTGTGTGTATTGTTATTGTATTGAAAATAGACACCTGTTGTCTGAATGCAGGGGTACAGAGGAGGAGGCATGCGCCAAGCTCCATCAGCATCTTTCATGTGAGAGCGGTCTGAGGCAAAGGTCTTGATGAAGCAATCAGCGGGAATGACTCGGCATTTCCTGGGAAATAATCATTTAACTCTCCTGTTGTCCTCCGGGTCAAACTGACCCGAATCACTACCTCTTTGTGGCAGATAGAGGGCACTAAACCTAGTTCTACAATATACAGACATATACTGCTGCCACAGGGTATGAAACACGAGGACAACAGGAGGGTTAAAAGACACGAAAAAACAAACAAATACATACATAAAGAATGAATTGATAAAAAAATAAATACAGATAGCACTGACAATAAAAAGAACCACACAATCATACACAATCAGGTTGCGCTATCTTCTGTCAAAGCGTTTGAAACTCCACATATGGCATACAATGACTGCTGTGGCATACATAAGAGGCACAGACTGGTTTAAATGCTACCTCCAGAATTCTGGTTTGAGACCCTGGTCTGACTGCAAGGCCTGGGCAGAATAGAGCTCCAAGGGGCAGGGAAAAGGTAGCACAGAATCCAGATCATAAACACAGCTCTGTCCCAACTGACTATTGACATGGAGAAGAATTACATGGTAGTCCTGGGGGAGGAAAAAAAACATATGGCTACACTATAGCAGAAGTTATCTTCGAACACACAGATAGTGTAGACCTACTTTGACAGTAGACTGGTGTATGAAGTAGTAATACTAACCCATATTACTGGTGCATTTCCATGGCCTGACTTCTGTTTCCATAGGGGGACCTGTTATAAGGAAACCAAGATTGTACTATGCAGATTTGATGTATTTATTTCAGTCACCAATGCGTTTTTATCTCTGAACTCACCATTCGTTTCTCATTTGATATAAAAACCGCATACACTTCCCTCAGCAGCGTCGGTTTCTCCGCGCTGACAAACTCACACAATTTCCAGACATTTTCTTCACTGTAATACAGACAATGAGACAATACATAAATAAATAATGTATTACCTGAAGAACGCAAAATAATTTATTTACAGTGAGAATGCTATGGTTAAGTGTGCATATTTATATTCAACATTACGGTAAGCAGGCTACCAGTAACAACTTGAATAGACGCAGTTATCTTTGGACGGAGTTATTCTATAGTTAAAGACATCTTCCTGGTGCATGACTGATCAACACCATTGACGAAGTTAATGCATCAATATAAAACATCCGATATCAATAATATCCTTGCTGGTCGAACTCTTGTTCGTTGAGTATAATTGTAGTTTAGTTAAATATTGCATTATCGCCCCCTGTCTTCACCTAGTGGCAGTGCTCACAAAATTATCGGTTCAAAGTTTTCAAGAGTCCCAGTCACACATTCCACGTCTAGCTCAACTCTCAATGTTCACTTTAAGTTAAAATTATTTCCTCGAATATATTGAAACATTTTGCATTATTCTACCCGAATTTAGCATGTTGTCATCTATAAGAGCTTTACATCTTTTTTCTATTCTTTAAACCTTTTGTCCGCTTTGACCTGAAGGAATGACGTCAGGCAAGTTTTGAGCGGCGGGCTGGAGCGCTTGCCTAGCATATAACTAACTATATATAAGAACTTGCCTAGCAGCTGCAAGCGGCAATACACACGTGGTAAAGCGGGTGTGGATGTAGATGGATCTTCCCAAGTTTGGGGAGTGCTGTCGGAGGAAAATCTAGTAATATATCCACGCCATTCAGGTACGTTTGTTTTATTTTCTCAAGTTCCGTTTAAGTCAAGGGTTTTCTACACAGAAACAACACATTAACCAACATTGTCATAAAGTCACCGTATTTCACTTGATTGTAATCTTTTTTAATGGGATGTGTAGTAGCCCACTGTTGCAGTATTAGGTTGTATTGCTCTCAAGCCGAAGTTTAGGAAACTGAATGTATGGTGACGACAGCAACGACGATAATATGCCACCACTCTGCTCAGTAATCTGAACTTGGAAGCAGGCAAGCAAGCAATACGGTAACCACCAAAAGCAAATCTCCAACCCAAAATTCTACAGTGTGCATAGCCTACTGTATTTCCAATACATTTTAAATGCCATTATGTCTGTCAGTTTGGATGGAGTTAAAAATCAAAGTCATTTTGGTGGTTTGGTTTCTTAATTGAACCAAACCAGGGATAAATCTATAATTTTTTTCTCCTTCTTATTTACTGTGGATCTAGAGAAAACATGAACCCTCACCAGGTCGAATTCATGTTGTCATTCTCTCTAGTGTAATGTATATGATGTAGAGGCCTGAAGCCCAAGACGCATTTCCCTATACCTTACATCTGCTGCCAGCAGAGCTTTTGATAATCAATTGTATAGCCATTGATAAGCAGCATTTGTACTATATCCAGTTCAGCTGGATGGATATAGTACATTATATATTGTAGGCTAGTAGTTGGGTGCACAAACCCCCCAAATAACACGTTTTCTGAGTAGCAACACAAATGTAAAATTAGGTCACTTTTCTTTCTGTTCTATCCAACGTGACTTAACAGTGAGTAAAAGTACAAATATTAGGGAGCAGTAGGGTTTAGACATGGTGCTCAAGCACTTCCTGGCCCTGTGAGGGCGAATCATCCTGGATGATTATGATGATTATTATTATTTAAAGTTAAACTACTGGAAAATGCACAAATGCAGAATTTACTATTTATTCATTTTAAATGACTTTGCCCCAGCCCCTCTGGATACTAGGGACTAATAATATGTTTAAGGGCATCTGTTAAACATTGTCCATTTTCATCACTGAACAAATGTATTCTTTGCTCCTCCTGGACCTTACCAGATGTGCAGGCAGGTGTGTTTTTCCACCATTTTGTTCCCTCTTCAACAAAACAGTGATTGCATGTACATCTGTGTTCACCCTTTGGTTTGTTAAATACCAAATTTAATTCCCAGAAACCCTAATTATATTGTCTCAACATTGCTTACTCATTCCTTGCTCCCTCCCTAATTCTCACGTGTCACTCTGTGCTGTCCCCAGCCATTCACGCCACTGGGCACATGGAAAGTGTGCAGAGTTCATTGCACTAAGCCTGCTGGTTTGGGTACAAATGCCGTCTCCTTCCCCCTCTCTACAAACCTCCCCCTCTCCATCTTGTCTGACCCCCTGTTGTTTTCATGGTCAGAGGGGAAACAACATTCCCAGTCTTTTCTCTCTCTCTCACCGGACAGATTCCGTGAGCTACTGTACTGTGTCAAATATTCGTAGTGTGGCTCAGGGATTTTTGATTTCTTGAAGTGAAACACTTCTTCACCCTCTCTGTAGGATGCCAGTGACTGTCCCAGCCTTAAAATCCACTTTGTGTGTCAGGTACGTAAAATGTTGTTTTAAAACCAAAAAGATCAAGAGCTGGGCTTGAATATGAAAGTACAGAACTTCATTCACAATATGCGATGAATCTTCAGTTGGACTATTGTGTATTTGTCATTGAATAATAGAAAATGTTTGACAGTTTTGGTGTTCTGTCTGTGCTTTTCGGCGGGGTTGAGTGTGTGCTCAGACATGCAAACTGCCCCCAGGCATGTGTGAAGTGTCTGCCACATCCCCTTCAACTTGTTTCACATACTTTCCTTCCCAGGAGCTTTTATATTATGTTGCCATGTGTGAGCTAGGCACAATAGCCTAATTACAATTTTAGACATTCAAAATGCACTTTATCATAAGCATATTTGGTACCAAAGAAAGGGTTTGGATAAACATTAGGATCACAACAGTTGCAGAATGTTCAAAATGGTTTTCCACAAAAGGTACATTTTGTCTTGTTTTGTCAGTTTATTTTCAGATGTTTGCTGCTCCCATTGTCTCATATTTTCTAAGAGCTGGGAAACACAAAAGCCCATATCTGGTGCTGACAATAAGGGAGAGTGAGGGAGGGGGAATACTAGAGATGGTTGAAGGAAGATAAAATGAGTAGGGGATGTTTCATGTGTCGCATCTCAATAGCTCGCCTCATCGTATTCCATCTATTTCCCTATGAGGGTGCCCTGTGATTTAACTGCAGGTGAGCATTGAGGTAAATCACCAGTTTCAGTTCACATGTGTCATATGAGTGGAATAACGAATCTGTCAAAGTCTGCTTTTAGCTGCCCAGAGAAAAGAATGGGGTGACATCACCCCCACACACACACCCACCCGCCCCTTTGAGAATGGTGGGTGCGGGTGAGGGAGGGGGGTGGAAACTGGGTGAGAGGTTGTTGGGTGTTCACAGAGAGGAATGGACCTGGAGAATTCATTGACTGAGATGAATGGCAATTCTTTGATGGGTGTTTTAAAAAGAACACAAGCCGTTTTTAAGCTGTCAAACAAAAACATTTGTTTCTTGGAATGAAAAATGTTATTAATTTTAAGGTATTATCAACTTTCAGGGGCGTCAAACTTTGCTCCATCACACACTCCTCTGTGCATGTTAACAATGACATTTCTGGCAGAGACACACTGGTTGGGGGTGGATCAGCCCCCTCCCGACTCTCCTCACCCGATTGCATTGCCAAGCACCCCGTCTCTGGCCTGTTCAATGTGGCTGTATCTCTGGTACCCCCTCTCTGATGTCTCCTTCTGTTTGAGGACACAGCGCTGCACAGTATGACTGAAAGTAACCTCAGTGCCTGTTTGGCTTAAGCCAATCATGACGACTTCCTGGTGCCCTGCCTACCCCCACTCCCACCCCCTGTTCCCTTGCATTCATCCCAGGGCACTTCTTTTCTCTTTTCAGCACAGCTACTATTGTGCCAAGTTGGTTGCCCAGTGTCACTTGGTTGGCCATGTAACCAGAGTCACTATAAACCAGAGGTTGATGTGGAAAGGTGTGTCTGCTAATGTTTGGTTTTGTGTCTCTTACTTTGGGATTACTTTTTTAAAGGTGTAGTATGCAATTGTAAGCAAATACACTTTTTGTAAAATTCACTATATATCTCCTCGCAGCCTGCTAGCTCCCCATTCTCAGCTAATAAAGTGGTGCAGACCGCCATATACAATGTCCTAGCCTTCACAATGCATTTACAATATGTGGAGCAGAGCTTCTGAGGGAGCACCCAATGGTATTGTGTGTGTGTGTGTTTGTATTTTTTGTCCCTCACCCAGTTGAAATCAACAAGCTTTCTCCAGAAGGTCCTGTAAGACATCTAAAAACAATGAATCGCATATTGTCACAACTGGAGTTAGGTATCCCATACAAAAACACAAGCTAAGGCAAGAGTTGGAAAGGAAGGATTGTGTTATGCTAGTAGGATTTGTGTATGGACACTGCCACAAGGGCTACATTATTAATAGTGGATCCAGAAAATCTAGATTAATCTAGAACATAAAGGTGGATCATCTTAAATAGATTAGACCCTGTTGGCATTGGACGATACACAACAGGTTCAGCAAGCTTTGTAAGATCTTGATTGACAGCATTTTACATCCTACCTCGTTGGAACAATTGAGCAATCAGAAATGGCAACGGGACAAGAAGGCAATGGAGAAATATAAAATGCTATTAAACTTTATTGTCACAGTAGGCAAATGTGTATTTTGAATTGTAGTAATTGCTTTGAGTTTTCTTTTTGCAATTTCATTTACTAATCTACTTATTGCTTGCAAAATTGGTACTTTCTCTTAACCATTGGTTTGTACATTTGTTAATTTAAGTGGCAAAGTGTCCCTGAGCAAGGCACCTAACTGCTAATTGCTCCTGGTGGTCAGGTGGCACCTAGCATGTATGAATGTGAATATGAGGTAATCCTGTTCAACGCTGTGAGTGACCGGAAGGTTAGAAAAGCACTATATAAATGCATTCCATTTACCGTTTAGACTGAGTGGCACAAATGGGCTCTGACAGTTATCTACATACATGACAAATACAGTTCAATGCTGTGTTGTGTAGAGGCTGCTTTCTTCTGTGGGGTTAGGTGGGATTGTACAGCATGGGCTGTGGAATGCTCCCAACACCTTGAAAGTTCATGGAATTCCCTTGACATACTGTATGTAGGCAAAACTCCAGGGTTTTTACAAACCAAACGCACAATATTTGGTTTCCTATTTAAATGGAGAAATGTTATTTCACTTCCGTCATTAAATTGTCCAACAAGAATAATGCACTGTAGCGTTGTTTATAGAATATATGAATGCCAGATTATTTTTGTATTTCTTTTTTTTAAACCTATCACTTTCATGGGAGTGCTTTGTGGCTGCAACCGATGCTGCATATGTTGCTGTACAGCACAATGAAACGTGTGTTCGGTGGTCACCGTTGCACACAGCAACTTGCCTCCCATTTCACTGTATCCCATTACATTCCCACTTCTTTGTCCCGTTTTTCTGCACCCTCACTGTTATCCTCCTCCTTGTGCCTTTCTCTTTCAGCGATGCCCTTTCAGGAGTGGTTACGCTCAATCTGCTCCAGCAGGGGAATTAAGGTGCCCGAATCTGAGGACTTGTGGAGTCTCCTCCCTTCCCTCCCGCTCTCCTCCCTGTCCCTGTTGGGTATAGGAGCTGTTGCCTCCCTCACAGCATATTGGCTGGTAACGCGACCTCACCCAATGAGGCCTCCTTGTGACCTGCAGGCCCAGTCTGTAGCTGTGGAGGTGAGTGGAATACAGCCGGATCTTCCGCCATTGTGGTGAAAGCATTCATATGCCACTGACTGGTCAGTTTGGGGTGCGTTTTAAAATGTACGCTAGGCCGCCAATTGAACAAAAATGAATACAAATAAAAAGATGCCCACTCGCTCTGCTCTGATTGGTCACATCTGCTTACAGAGAACTGCTGTTTTTACGCAGAGCATTTGACTTACTTCTACACTTTTTTTAATTGTGGTGACACGACACCTGATTTGATTAATCATGTCTGTCAGAAGGGAAGTCAGGTGTTTGTAGAAACCTTGCACATTCTTGTGCCTTCATGGCACAGGAGTGAGATCTGCCTTCTCCTTGGTTTCATAGGGACAACCCGGCTGTCGGCGATCTGCCCTGCTGCAGAATGACTCCTTGTTAGAATTCTACTATGCTGGCACGAGAACGGTCTATGACATGTTCCAGAGAGGACTGCAGATCGCAGGTAAGCAGGCTCATGTTTGCAGCATGCTAGTGTGGTCATACATGGGAGATGCTGTGCAGATTGACCCTGGATTCTATACTGGTACAGTAGATAAGAGGAATATGAATGTTTGGTGTCAAGGCCCACCCAACCATTTCCCCCTAGCATACACAAAAATATCGGCCTACAGTCTGTTTTACAGAAACATGCCTGGGCTGAGATGACTGTCCTATAACCCACAGGTACTGGTCCATGTCTGGGCTTCAGGAAACCAGGGCAGCCCTACCAGTGGATCTCCTACGCCGAGGTCTTACAGAATATATATTTCTTTTTCCAGCTGTTTGGACACTCGTATGTTTTGCTAATGTGGTAACTACTCATTCAGGTGGCGAAGCAGGCACAGGTGCTGGGCTCAGGGCTGTTAGCCAAAGGCTGCCAGCCAAACCCTCAGCAGTTTGTAGGAATATTTGCACAGAACAGACCAGAGGTAGGCATTATTATGCCATAACAATAAATATTGATATCTAGTAAGACATTTTTTTCTTCTTCTAGAAATGGCTCAACTGGCTCTTTAACACTGATCCCTTATACCCTTATTAGAGCTTTTATAGATTATACATTTTCCCCTATAATTGTTTCCTTTTGTCATTATTTTACTGCAGTTGCTATTTAGTTACATTATTATTATTATTATTATTATTATTATTATTATTATTATTATTATTATTATTATTATTATAATAACTACTCATGTCACTATTATTGCCCTATAGTGTTGTGAGAAACTGTGCAGAGGTTTAATAGATTTGCTCTGTCTCCCCCTTGTGGTGGTAGTGGATCATCTCAGAGCTGGCTTGTTACACATATTCTATGGCAGTGGTTCCTTTGTATGACACACTGGGACTGGAGGCAATGGTTCACATACTCAACCTGGGTGAGAGCTAACGTCTGTACAAGTCCGTTATTTCATCACAATCTTAGTGTAAGCAATTAATGCATTTACTGATGACCGTGCTTTTACTACAGCTGAGATAACTCTGGTAATCTGCGATCGGGAGGAGAAGGCTTTGTCTCTGCTGAAGAACAAGGAGAACAACGTGACCCCTTGTCTCTCTTGCCTGGTGCTCCTCAGTGACTTCAGTGAGACTTTACTGGAGGTGGGGAAGAGATGTGGAGTGGAGATTTTGAAACTCTCAGAGATCATGGTGAGTAGAGGTCTCAAGTGTGAGGATGATGGATACATATCTAATATTGACTTAAATTCAGTTTTGATATTAACATTTTGACTTTTGTGGGATTTTAGGAGCTGGGACGACAGAACATGAGAGATCCTTTGGTGAGTTTTCCCTCCCTAAACGGTCGCATCTCACAAACCAAGCAAATAATGAAAATATTACAATTTCTAGGATATATGGGTCTAGATCAATTGTTCTCAATCTAATGGGATGCAATATGATTTGCAGGGGGTCATATGATGATTTCAAGATCATGTGCTATAAAGTTCATATTTAATCAAATGTGCAGACATAGTTTTGGTGTTATATATATATATATATATATATATATATATATTACAGGCAATGAATTGAGCTATAAACCCTATTTTTGGGCTTGGGGCAAATAATTATTGTCAGCCTTATCATTACATCTCTCTTAAAGTATGGCATGTACAGTAATATGTTTGCCTGTTGAAAGGAGGACATTTACTTGTCAGAGACTCATGTTTAATGTGTGTGTATTACTGCAGCCACCACAGCCCCAGGATCTAGCAGTGGTCTGTTTCACCAGTGGAACCACAGGTAATCTCATACCCCCCCCTCCCTATAATCACTCCCAATCATCTCTGTGCTTCTTACGCACAGACTCGTCCACATCATTAGAAAAGTGTCCGTCTGCGCCTACTAACAAGCCCTCATTACGGTATGGCTATGTGGTTTCCTGTGCCGGGAGCTGCAATAATGTATGTTTATTTATCCAGGGAAACCCAAGGGAGCCATGATCACCCACGGCAATATCGCCTCCAACACTTCCTCTGTTATTAAAATCCTGGAGGTCTGTCTGCACCACCTTCTTCTCTAATTGAGAACAGCTTCTCAGCTCCCATTACTTCTCATTTGCCTATCTCTCTCAAGCGGGGTCTCTCCCCGCTGTGTGTAATGGTATGATTAATTGGATGTTTGATGGCCCTCAACTGGATGGTACTTTAGCTAATTGCCCTTGCCTTAAGATTTTGCCTTTTAACTGCAATCATAAAAGCTAGATTGCCTGTACGTCTCCTATTTATTCTGCCGTGTGAACTTTATCTCTCCCTCGAGTTTCTCATTTGTCTTTCCTCTCTCGCAGGGTTCGTTCGTTATCCAACAAGAGGATGTGTCTATCTCCTATTTGCCACTTGCCCACATGTTTGAGAGAATGATTCAGGTAGTTTACCCATCTCAGATCCTCTCGAATAAGCTTTTGTACAGTGTGCGTGGGCATGTCTGACTGTGTGCTCTAAATTTAAATTAACTGTGTTCTAGGTCTCCATGTTCTGCCATGGGGCCAGGGTGGGATTTTACCAGGGGGACATCTCTCTCCTCATGGACGACATTAAAACTCTTAAACCTACCTTCTTTCCCGTCGTGCCTCGCTTACTCAACCGAATCTATGACAAGGTGGGGGAAGAAACGTATTCTGCGTTTACACAGACATCATTGAGCAGTGACTAGTATCTAAAGCGGCCATGTCTCCTTGCAGGCAGAAGTAAATTATTTTTTATTTTGTATATCTGATAGTTTTACTTTTTTTTTTTTTTTTTTTTTTTTCTTCTAAGAAACGTGTTGGGTTTTGTTACTGTATATTAAGCTTTGCCGCCTTTTCCGGACATTTCTCAAGATCCTGGGCTCTGTGACGTCTCCACTACGCCGGGCCCTGCTTCACTACGCTGTAAGGAGGAAGCAGGCAGAGCTCAGCAGTGGGGTTGTGCGGAACAACAGCATGTGGGATAGGCTGGTGTTCAACAGGATTCAGGTTGGTGGCCTAGCGCGCCCTGTGCCAGAACAGATCACACACACACAACGTCACAGGTTGTCCGGTCTAAATAGCACATGCGTTTCCTTCCATTCCAGGCCAGTTTAGGAGGTAACTTGAGATTCATCCTGACTGCATCCGCGCCCATCTCTCCCACTGTGCTGTCCTTCCTCAGAGCCACCCTGGGCTGTCTGATCTTCGAGGGGTACGGTCAGACTGAATGCACAGCAGGCTGCACTTTCTCTATGCCCGGGGATTGGACTGCAGGTACGACACGGTTAGAGCCGACTCTCAATGGTGTGGTTCATGCCTCATTGCAGTTCACTCTAGTTTGTGTCCGTGCCAGGTCATGTTGGCGCCCCCTTGCCCTGTGCTGTGGTTAAGCTGGTTGACATCCCCGAGATGAACTACTGTGCCGAGAACGGAGAGGGAGAGGTGAGCTCGTCTCCGCATGACAAACGCATTATCATACTGTGTGCCCCAGACCATCTGCTGCTTGCTAACACTGCCTGTGGCGTTCCTGTGTTGAGATCTGTATCCGTGGCCACAGCGTGTTCCGCGGCTATCTGAAGGACCCAGAAAGGACAGCGGAAGCCTTGGACAACGATGGCTGGTTGCACAGCGGCGACGTCGGCCAGTGGCTTCCGGTGAGCAACTGTACATGGGATAACAAAGTATACTGTAGGTGACCAGTAGGAGTGAACGTTTCCCTTGTGTAATGAGCTATGTTGTTTTAATACCTCTGTGTTGCCAGAATGGGACACTGCGCATCATTGACAGAAAGAAGCACATCTTCAAGTTGTCCCAGGGAGAGTACATAGCTCCAGAGAAGATAGAAAATGTTTACATGCGCTGTGTACCTGTGCTACAGGTGTTTGTGCATGGAGATAGCTTACAGGTAACGCTAGTAATGTGTGTAACTCGATGTGTACACTATTATGTTTTTAATATGTTGTGTGTTAATACTCTTATCTGTATTTAGTCTCACCTCATTGGCATTGTCGTGCCTGACCCAGAGGTTTTCACTAACTGGGCTAAAGCACATGGATTTGTAGGATCCTATGAGGAGCTATGCCAGAATCCAGTACGTAACATCATTGTTTAACAAGCAATGTAGACGATAAACATTTCCAGTCCCGTATGAATTAAAAAATATATACTGGTGTTGTTACAGGATGTTAAGAAAGCAGTATTAGAAGATATGACAGCTGTGGGAAAACAGGCCAGCCTAAAGTCTTTTGAACAGGTAAAAATGACTTCCTGAGTTAGCTCACAAAATAAATGAGCAAAACACTGAGTGGTTAAAAACCACTTACAAAACACTTTATTTTAATTTTTTTTATCCTTTTTAGATTAAAGATCTTTACCTACATCCAGAAATGTTCAGTGTTGCCAATGGCCTCCTCACCCCAACCTTGAAGAGCAGACGTGGTGACATCCGCAAAGTCTTTCAGGAGCAGATTTCCAACATGTACAAGACAGCCATTAAATAGACTTGCATTCTAAAACATTATGCATCCAATGAAGGCATTATAAATGGGGAGCAATAACCGAATACATCAGTAATGTCACAAATCCAATAGTGCCTCAAATGTGTTTTGAAAATTAGCTTCTTTCCACTGGCCCATCAATACAATATTAATGATTTACCTGTCATGTGTAAGTGAAAGTTACCAACATGTTCCACATTTCCCATGGAATATGGAAGCAGATGCTGAAATTCTTGGGAAATGTATCTACAGAGCCTTTCATTCTAATTCACAATGTGTTGCTGACTAATTCAGATCTTAATTATCTGGCAAATATTTTAAAAGTAAATTACTGTGAATTTGTCGACATGAACTGAATTCCTTTAGTGTATTAGCTTTTTGAATGATTTGTTAGTTAGACAATTTTTGTAATGCTTGAACTGTAAATAGAATGTTTAAAGCACTCAAACTAATATCAGAAAAAACATCACTGAACAGAAATAAAGGTTAATTGTAAAATGATTTATTTTAATTGCATCATGAAAAAGACCATGTTTCTTGCTGGTGAATGTCAGTTTAACGAAACATCTGAATGTGCATTAGATGAGACAATGTACACTGAGAGATCATTTACTTCATGATGCATATTACATGGAAAACAAACATGTTAATAACAAACTGAACCTGCTCCTAGAAATACTCCAGTTCATAGAGATAACAAACAACATTATTTAAAATAATTCAGTGTTAATGGGGAAAAATGCTTTAAACATTTCCTTCATGAGTCACTTAAGGTTCAAATATTTTAAAACGTTTTTAATAAATAGCTTAATCTGATCCATTGATTAAATGGCAATGTGTAGATTGATAGTGTGCCACATTGACCTTGTGTTTTTCATACCGAGGCACCTGATACAAGGTGGAAACAAACACAGGCGTCAATACAGTTTGGTCAGAAATCATTTACATGCCATGTAAAGGTATGTAGACAAGATGCTCTCAAAGTTTGGGAACTGGTGTGACAAACAAAAGAACAAAGGATGCATTTGTCTTGGAATAGCACAAGTTATGATAGACATCTTCCACTAGAGGGAGCAAACACCTAGATTTTATACAATATCCATAGGCATCTTATGTTGCAGGCCTTTCATCACTGTCCAACGGGCACAATTACACTTTTGATGAGGTTGAGAGTTTAGTCTGTAATCCTTATTCAACAGAAGAATGTGGGGACATGATGCACAAGTGATGTTAGAGTTAATCTTAAATCAATTTAAACACCAAGTTAAATCAGCACATAACCAGCAAATACCAAAGCATACTGTATTACCAGAAATGTTAGTATTTGTATAAACGTTTTAGACCACCACCACCTAGGCACAACAATTGACAACACATTAACATTCAAACCTGTGTCAGGATTGCACTTCACGCAGTTACTGTTAACAGATGAGAAGAGAGGGAAAAAAAAAAAAAACATTTAATTGCTCAACAAATTCTTAAACAGGTGAATAAACCAATAAGTGTAACCCTGTTAATTGGCTCTGAGAAGGACAGTTTCATTCCTTTATGGGGGGGGGACGTATTGGCTTATATAATGTAGCACTTGGCTGATGGCTTGGTAAATGTGGCATTTCAATCGGTTTGAGTCGCTGAGTGTGTAGAGAGGGAATGAAAAGATCAGCGACGAGAAGAGAGCAGTCCTTCGTGGGAGGGGTGTGGGGTTGGGTGCAAGGCAACTGAAGGAACTGATGATCAGGTTAAGGCCAGAGCTTCCAGTCTGTGTGTCTGAGGGAGCCCCTTCCTCGTCAGTCGTCAGCGACGATGGACAGCGCCCGCAGCTCGTTGAGCTTGGCTTCGTTCTCCCTCTCCCTCTGCTCGTCCGTCAGCCCCGCCTGGTCGATCTGGTCTGTCAACTCACTGAAGATCTTGTGCATTTCCGTGAAGTACACCACCTGAGAGGCAGAGGGTCAAGGTGGTTAATGGGTGGTTAATGGGTGGTGTGTTACAAGTCTCTGCATTCATATAGAAACATGTGTTCCACCCCTAAAACCAATTGTGCTAAACCACAATCTGAGGCTGCTGGTCTCCTAGCGGAGCTCCTTCATGGAGCTCCCCCGATATCAAACAACAAAACCCCAGTGCTCCTCTGGGTAGTGAGTGACCCTGCTTGTCTCTTCCGGCATGAAAAACAGTGTGTGCTCAGGGGAAGCTTTCGCATCCCACCCCTGCCTCTTCCCCTAGTTCATGAGTCAGGCTCCCCAGAGAGTTGCTTTGATGATTGATATACTTTAATCACATTTCTAGACCCTTAAAGAAGTGGGCAGAGAACTAAAGTGAAACACACACACACACACATCAACATTCACTGGTGTACCAATGCAATGTGCTGAAAGGGGGAATCACCGGAATTCTTCAACAACTGTGCACATGCAATACTGTGGGCTGGCAACAAACTGACGTGGCATCAGCAAAACAATGCTGAGCTAAAGGTCACTTACGGCTCAGATGACTTGATATCAAAAGACAAAATTAAGCCGTCTTTGTGCCACCATTAGCTTTTATATTGTTTCATGGAGGAAGTCAAAAAAATAATTAAACCAGCTACTGGAGGGCCTTAGGTTGAATGCTTAGTCTAAAATCCTTTTGTATGTTTATACCAAAGTGTGCCGCCTAAACCACATGAGTAGGCCTTGAGTATTGGGTTACTGTTGTTTGTGGGGGTTAAGCGGATATTTTTGATTTCCAAAGTGGCTTGTTGAAAGGACATTCGGAAATGATAATGTACACCAGATCATTGTCCCCTTAAACATGGAAACTCCAATATTACAATTAGGACAGTCACCACAAAGAATATGGGGATGGGAGACACAACCATGACCACCTACTGTATAAAAAGAAACCTCTGAGTAAACCTACAGTAAGACGCTATTTAGATGACCTGTCAGGTCATATTTACACACCACTGATTGCTTAATATTTATACAGAAGGGAAATTGACCTCCAAGTACAAAACCCTTAAACAACTTACGTTTGATGCACACAATTATAGGATGTATTGCCGCAGAAAAAGCATAGTTTTTGGATGAAATTGAGTCTTGACGTTTAGTTTAAGAGACAAGATGCAATCAGGGCTAGAGAAAACAATTATTCAAACACCTCCCAAACTGCACACAGTGCGAGCGAGCAAGACAATGTCTCAATTCATCAGCATCTGTACAGGTGGACGGGTCAGGCCGGAGCCCTGCGTGTCCCGCTGACAGGCTGGACGAGGCCCCCGCCAGAGAAGCTGAGGGCTCACAACAAAGACAGCCATTGTGCTGTTTGTGCCTTGGGGGAGCCGCGCAGCAACAGCAAGCCGGCAGGAACAGGGAGTGGAGCTCCAAGCTGAGCACATGGAGAAGGGACGAGATCCCTACTCCACTGACCACCCACACAAGGCGCTCACAACCTGAGTGGAAGTGGCATGAATGAACGTTAAGGACGTGCAGCGTAGAAACAGCAGAACTGTGACAGCTCAGTTATGCACTCCCACTGGGCTAAACAAAGCCAGAGGCTGCCTGTTAAGCACAACCTTGCTTTAAAAAGGTCAGCAACAGTTGACCTGGCAAGATATCACTTCATATTACTTAAGGGTCAATTGCTCAGTGTTGTTATTACAGCGTATGCGCTAATTTAAGATACAAACCTACATCATAGGATGCTATAATTGTCATTAGGTGGAGGATAATCCGGTTTACTCATGATGAGTGTGCCAGGGCCTGTCCTACAGAGGAAATGACATGGCTGGCCTGGCCTGGGCCAGTCTAGTCTGGGGAGGCTGGGGCCATAGTGGCGCTGTGTCAGACACCCAGCTGCTTTTTAAGTGAGCCAGGAGCTGCAGGTTAAGTGAGGGGGCCCGTTGTGGCCCGAGTGGAGATAGACAGACAGAGAGCAGTGTGGGCTGTAACTACAGGCTAATCACGTTAGCTCAGCACGGAAGGAGGAGGGGGGAGCGGGTGCACAGACAGTCATCATCATCTGATATACTTTCTCTGCTGTTTAAGCAACAGTCAGAAGGTGGGTCAAAACACACAGCTGAGTGTGTTCGCGTGCCTTTTGTCCCCGGGGGAAATTGCTAACCTGTGCCCGAATGAGCGCCTCAAAGCTGGGCTGGAAATAGTCGATGCGGCTGTGGTAGAACTTGGGCATCTCGTCTAGAAGCTGCTTGTTTTTGGCCTCAAAGTCCTCCTTAACCGGTCTGAGTTCCTCTTTGGCCTGGGGAAGGGAGGGCACACGCAAAGAGTGAGCACATTCATACACATAAGCACGCAGCAAAACATTGGGTAAAGTAAGAATCAAACACATACATGATCATCTGTGCCCTGATAATAGTAATATTTAGATTTCTTTATTATTGTTGTGAGAGAAAAAAATCCCACAGAGAAGCAGTAGAGGGAAAAAATTGTTGAAATTCTGCTGTAATCACGACCACAGCGAGGAGGAGTGGGTAATGTGGGCAGACTTGGCTGAGAGAGGACTTAAACACCACTGGTGTGTATGTGTGCGCGTGTGAGAGAGGGCGAATGTGTTAGTGGGTAGCCTACTTGTAGGCAACGCATTATGGAACGCTGTTGAGAAGAATAGAACTGCATCACCTGTGTCAATTAATGCAAAGTTGTGCTCCAGCCGCATTTTGCACGCGGCGGCGGCGTTCTGTCAGGATGGCTCCTTTGCGTGCGGAGAGATTCAACAGGGCAGGGATGTAGGGGCCTCTTCAGGCTTTGTTCCCCTGACAGTGCTTTTCTCTGCGTGTGTGGGTGGCTGGCCATGTGAGGCTGTGTTAGAACCCAGGCAGTTCTGCCGCGCTACCCGCTAACGTGTGCGTGTGTATGTGCGGGCACGCGTTTCCCTTTTTTACCGTGCTTTTTGTCAGTGGTCTCTGCATGCATTTGTGTGTGTGTGTGTGTGTGTGTGTGTGTGTGTGTGTGTGTACACATGGGTTGTTTTCATCATCCGCGTGTGTGTGTGTGCGTGTGCATCAACAATTCTCAATTACGTGCCTGTAGATGTGCAGCGCTGCCTTCTGAAAAGGCAATACTTGAGAGGCCGCTAGCTTGCGTGGGTGATGGAGCGCACATGTACAGTATTGCATGCGCTCAACTATTTTTGTTCATCTCCAGTCAGCACTTGTGCCTTTTCTTTTTTTCTCTCTCTCAGTTTGTTGCACTTCCATTTTAAATGAGGTGCAGCCCTGTGAATGCCAGATGCCCCTTTGGGCCTATGGAGAGTGCAGGTGATGGAGAGAACATAGGCTGATACAGTGTGGCCTACCTGGTGCAGCTTGACCATAATGGGTCCCGTCTTTTCCTTCTCTTCATACTTCTCCACCTTGGACTGCAAGCGCTTGTAGTCCTGCAGAGCCTGCTCCCGCCGCTTGACAGCCATGTTGAGGCTGGGAAAGACTCCGCTGTACCTGAGGAGACAGCCATGGAAATATACAGTATTTATTTAATAAAGCACAAACATGCTGCAGCACAGCCTACTGTATGGCAAACATGAAACAAGAGACACATCTCTTGTTCTCTCTCTCTCAAACACACACACACACACACACACACTCACACTCACTTATTGGGCACAATGATCTGGAAGAATGTGAGTCTTTTATGAGATTCTGAAATAAGTTTACCACCACATTTCCAGACATGCATTCTGTATTGCTAGATTAATAAAAGTCACTATTAGTGAATCCGTGTACATCTTTACTGTAGAGGCACTCAGAAACCCCATAGGACAACAGCAGGCTAAGATCCTAATCTATTAGCTAATTGCTACAGTGTAAAACACCACTAAACAATCCATTTGGAGACAATTATATTCCAAATGAAAATATATTCCTTCCAACGACAATCCTAGACTTAGGAACTAAAAATAGGGAAACACTTGTCTGTAACTTAGCAACAGGAGCCTGAGCTTCATCCTGGGACTTGTTGCACTGGTTTTTATGGCTGTTTGTAATGGGAATCAGCATTGCAATAAGCAGTGCTGACTAGGGCAGCATTCACACTAATGGAAACATGTTTGGTCATACCTGAAATAAAAACAAAAACGTATTTAAAAGAAAAGACAACTGTAATGAACATGGTTTTATAAATAAAAAAACATTAACAATAATAATAATAATAATATCTGCTACACTGTTCACAATTTATATTTTTAACCTATATAACTTGAGAAGTCAACCCACGGCAGTCATCGACACCATTCACAGCATAATAAACTGCCAATTCTAATCATTAGTGAATCAACATGGACCTGCTGAAATTCTATACAGTAGGTGGCTGCAACGACAGCAAAGTGTCAACAATGCTCTGTTGGAAAGTAGGTTACGAGGTCACTCATACAGGTTAGTCAGCAACAAAAAGCAAGACTGCTTCTCCTCCTTAAGGACAGTGGTGTAGGCAGCTACTACTACTACACTTGCACAGCGCTAGGTGGACCCAGCTGTAACGAACAGCAGTGTGTGTGTGTGTGTGTGTGTGTGTGGTTTCAGCTCCTGCTCTGTGTAGCAGGTGAGGGGAATCCACCGCGGGCTGGTTGTGTAATCTTAGATTACTCCCAGCCCTGTCTGCATGTGTCTGTCTGTGTGGAGCGCTGGAGGAGGCGGGCAGCAAGTGACGCGGCTGGGGGCTCGGTGTCAGACAAGAAGGGACCGTTTCTTCCGACAGGAATCCGGGGCGAGGGCCTTGTTTCGTGTGTGTGTGTGTGTGTGTGGCGTCACACGAGCCCGGCCCGCGGCCTACGCGCCCTCGTTATGCTCCCCGCGGCACCTGAGGCCGCATGCATGCGCAGCGGGGGCTTGGACTCCCGGCCTCACGTCTACACCACATGGAGGAAGTGCCAGGGGATTATGTAACGGCCCTGGAGGCACGAGTGCACTCCCAACACGATGCCGCTGGCTAGCCGCACAGTACATCGGCGCCGGCTTTCAGGAGCAGCACAAAAGGCTAATCGCTCTCTCCTTGGTGGCCCCCCTCACCTCACACGGCCTCGGTGTTTCCCCTCACGCTGCCCCTCCGTCTAGTCTATTAACAAAGCACCGGGATGTGACACAACCCCCTTCTAGGACACGGGGGAGGGGTTCTAGCATACTGGCTGTAGCACACCTTACAGCAGCGCTTCACACCTGAATGAAATGAATGGGTTGTTATCAGGCAGATTGCAGAGATTGAGAACCAAGCATTCATTTCAACCAGACATCTACAACATGCAGGGCAGTGTGCCTCCAGGACCAGGGGAACACTGCCTTGCCGTATGTGATTCAGGCTCACGGAAGGCAAGCAGAGGACTGTGGGTAACCCCAACATGAGGTCTCACTGTGGCACCGTGTTGGGACTTCAGGATCAAGGGAAGTGACTGACTCAGCTCAGTCAACAGCGTAAATAGGAGAAAGTCCCTGGTGCACATGCATACTGTAATGATAAGCCTGGTCTAAATGGTTTCCCTCGAAGTTCCCTGGCCTCGGCTGGACTAGCGTTTGCGGTGCGCCCGGTCTGAAAGAGGCCTTTATTCTGGCAGAAGGCAGTGCGGGGGCCAAATGCACACCGCTGCTCCTGTGACAGGTCGGCGGCGCGGTGAGGTGGCTGGATGGAAATAGCAGCTGGACCAGAGCTGCTCAGCGCTGCCAATCCACAGACGGGCCGGTCTGACCCCGACAGCCAAGCCCCAGTCTGGGAGCCTGGCTGGCCCATGTGTTCACCACTCTCTTTACTTGCTTTAAAAAAAAAAAAAAGAGAAAAATATAGGCCTACACACACACACACACACACACACACGTAAGCAACAGAAAGGCAAGGCGATTGTTTATATGGAAAACCTCACCTTCAAATGTGTCATGGTCTTAAAGAAAATATTGAGTCACAAGTGGTTGCGCAAACATTTGGTGCACATTCGGAATGTGAAATGGTTTGATAGTGGAGTACCATGGGAGAGAGACTGTGTGTGTGTGTGTGTGTGTGTGTGCACGCGCACGCAGCCTACATGCTGGCAGAAACTTTTGTCTCAGCAGAGGAGGATTTGCTCTGCTGTAACTTGCCTTGTTCTTTGTGGTGCTTTGTTATCCATGATCATCGAAAGCATGAGGAGTCACGCAACCTAGATACCCGATACACCCGCTAAAGCTTAACAAGGCTAGTTAGCATCTACACCTCTCCAGCTCCTAGCACTGTTTAACGCAAAAATACGAAAAAAAGGCATTTCAGTGAGGAAAAGAGGAATAATAACATGTCTGCTAAAATCAAGTATTCTGGGACCTGGGCCTCAACCTGCTGTGGGAACAGACCCCATGGCTAGGCACACGTCCAACCATGCTAAACCCGGGGCAGAGGTGGCTAAACGGGCCTGCATTCTGTCTCGCCCAGAAGAGAAAGGGTTAGGCTAGGAGGCCCAGATAACATAAATGCCTCTTGCCCACGCACAGCCCCTCCCTTCACATAAACACAGTGATGTCACACAGTGACCCCGCTGAGTGGATGAAATTTACAGCAGGGATTGGGGGGGGGGAGGGAGAGAACGGAAGACGCTGTCCCATCCTTTTGTTAGCTTACTGTATGCCTTACCGCAGTGAGTGCTGAGGCATAATGCCAAAAGTATAAACAGCAAACACACACATACAAGGAGCCCATTCAAAGTCCTCCATTAACATTAACAGTCTCCTTTTCAACACTGCTCTTATTCTCCTCGCGATGACCAGACACCCCCTTTGGAAACTGGGTAAACAATGACAAATATTCATTAGACAGACTAATGGAATCTGAATAGACGCATTACCATATATCGTGGCTTTCATGAATTCATTTTCTATAGAGGACGCTTTGATGAGGAGTAGCCTAATACCCAGTAGTAATAAAGCAAAAAGAAAGTAAAGAGGGCAGTTAAGCTTTGCATCCAAATCCTTTATATGCTCTGTCTCATCGTTCTATTTCAGCCTCATGTGAATGCTTAACTTTATGGCCTAAAATTAGGAAAGTTCCCTCCACCCCACCTAATCTGTTTGTCCATATGTGGTGTGTGTGTGTGTACACTGTCCTGAGACAGTTCTCTACAATCCGCAGCCCAGGGCTTCTTGCCATATTCAGGACCTGCCCACACGTCCGCCCGCGCCCACCAGGAAGAGGAAATTAGAACCATTCCATCCTGTCACTGCTCTTCTATCGGAGCATGAGCGTACGTGCACACGCGCTGGCCAGAGAAATCTCTCCAACATCGTGGAATCCAGACTAGCAGCTATGTGGCGGGAACCGTATTGAAAGGCAGTGAAAGGGGAGGAGGTTGTCCTACGCAACAATGCATGCTCCCTCCTGAGCGCCGCATGCGGTAAATCTGTCACCTACACCCCCGTGCCTAGGGCAGCCTCCGGGGAGGGGCCAGCAGCAGGAAGTAGGCCCTTAACAAGGACTTCAGGAAGAAGTGTGGGATGGCCTGACCACTCCCCTCCACCACCTCTGCTTTCTGTGTGTGAGTGTGTGTGTGTGTGGGGAAGAGCAAGGCTAGGCATTAGGAATGGAATAGCACTCACTGGACTGGGGGCGAGTGTAAGGAAGGAGAGCAAAATAAACTCTCTTCCAGACACACTCCTACCACAGCAGCACCATTTACTGGCTATATAATACTTTAAGGCAGGCCTGTGCTGCAACTTACTCAGCCCCTCTATGCCAGCGACCCTAAAACATTTCCACACAAAAGAGAAAGTTCATAGGTCACATCCACGCTACATTCACAGAATAGCAGGAAAATATGCAACACTGAGAAACACCATTGAACAAAAACATACACTACTATTAAATATAAATGCAATCCCATCAGGTGTTGGAAGGACAGCAGAGTACAAAGGTAACACTGCATTTAGAAAATGTTCTGGTAGTTCTGGTAGTATTCTCCAAAGAACCCCACCCACATTTGTTGCTCCAACAAAGGGTTAGAATTAGACAGCAGTATACTGCAGCAGATATTCAATGTAGTACAATATACTGTGACTGTATACTATACACTACTTGATAATTGAGATTATCATCTTAATATCGGGATACTTACTTTTTGAGAGGGTCTATAACCGTCTTCTGGATCTGGCTAACCTAGAATCAAACAATGACAACAGCAATTAACAATCAAAAAATAACACAATTAAACTCTTGACTTAAAGCAATCGGTGTGTTGTTCACTCGTTGTCACACAGAATCACATCAAAATCGTAGCTGAACAAAACAGCTTGTCCAACTCTCACTCATTAGTGGCAGGATACAGGCACCGTGGAGACAATCAACAATTGTACAACTCTAACAGAGCAGTCAAGACGAAAAAGGGAGGGGGGGAGCCGTCCTAAGAAACTTTCATGACGCTGACTCTTTCATTGTACACAAGCCTGAGGAGAAACCCGTGAATATTCATTGAGTGCACAATACAAAAGGCTGGGAGTGTCAGGGGACGGACATGAAAGCAAAGCCCCACTGGTTTCAGATGCTGTGGAGGGTGGGCTGCCTTACAAGATGAAAGTTCTTTGCAAACAAACATTTTAACAATAACAGTTTATATTTTCCTGCACTCTCCTTCTGGTTGCCACAGCCGACAAGGGAGGGGAGGGGGGTGGAGGGGGGGGGGGTTCCGTTAAATGGAAGTAAATGAACATCATCTCATGTTGAGGCCTCCAGCCCACAGCACCAAAGTCTCATCGACAGAAGTTGGCGCACAATTAATAAAGTTCAGCAGCATCATTTACAATGCAGATGCAAAACGACTTCTAGATCCTGGTGTCTGACGGAATGCTAAGTTAACCTGGCAAACGGCTGCGACGTCGAGAAACCACTATGAACACTTGGTTAAGAACAAGCTGAGGGACCTCGAGCGACAGCTGCCTGAGAACGGCAAGCCGCTCTGCGACATCATATATTCAATAGTCATCTGGAGCCTAGGCACTCACAGCAAGGGGAAGTAGAATAAAGCGGCAGAATCGCAGCTGTGCTTTCCTAAGCGCGCTGACCAACCTCGTGAACATGCAGCCACAGTCAATGCTTTCACACAGGCGCTCAAAAAGACGGTCGTTTGTGGTTTGAGGGAGAAAAAACAACAACAACAACAACAACAAAACAAATTCTATTCAATAACAAACATGGGAATTCACATTTTCTCTGTTTTACATATTCACCCCCCTTACTTACTTGAGCGCGGATGCTGTTTCTAAGGTGAGTGCATGCAGCGAACGGGGAGAAGAGCAGCAGCCGATTTGCTTAAGCATGCTGATACCCTTTGCCCTCTGCCCCTTCCCACAGTGGGGGGTGGGGGGTGTTGCGCTTCGCTATTCCTTCGAGGCCCAGCAAAAGCCCGAGGCTGGCGCTCAAGCAACAGTCTCCATCAGTGAGTCACGGGGCAGAGGCCATACCGGCACACAGGCCTCCCAAAAATACACATAGATCGCAGAGGAAATCAATACCCCTCCAAACGGAGCATCCTCTACCACTCTGCCGCCATCTACGCTGGGGCTTGGCTTTGGCAGCAGTGTGCCGGCGGGGCTGTGCGCCCTCCCCAGCCCCAGAAATAAACACAAAGACCTGGGCCACTACTGCCTTCATTATCCCTGCACGTTTTATCTGCTAGCTCGCTCACTTGCAGGCCCCGCGGCTCAACATCTTGTCTCAACACCAAGGAGAGCAAAGGGTGGACGCTTTTGTGTCTGTTTTGCTTGAGCAAATGGAGTTCGCTTGTGGTGCCGTCAGCATCAACAGTCAGCTTGGTGGGAGCTGGAATAACACTGCGCTGAGCCGTGCGGGGCTTTAAGAACCCAGCAAACCTGAGGTGGTGTTCCAGACAGTGGACGGACCAAAGAATGCCCACCATCACCAATATGCCTTTAGCTCACTGTTGGCTACCTAGAAAACGCCCAGATGAGCCCTGCCTAAACCTGCAAAATTATACCTGGGAAACAAAACATCAAATGGGGCACAGCTGTCAAAATCCACTCACTAAATCAAAGTACAGTACAACCCCCCCCCCCCCCCACACACACACTGTTTTGTTCTTCTTAAGTGACAAATTGTAAATTGAGATACAAACTGCCAGGCTGAAGCACTGCCAAGCACAGAACAGCCACAGAACACAGCAGAAAAATAACAGAATTACACTGTGGGGCCAGCCAATGCTCCCCTCCTACTCAGTGCACAGTAAATGTGCACCTTTTGCTATTTACCTGAAGGTCTGCAGTGTAAAGACCCGTAGAAATGACTTTGGTTTCTGAGTGAATGAGTGAGGTAATAAAGCTGATTAGACCTTAAAGGTACTGTATGATAAAAGCAGAATGGTCATATCCCTCCACAGGTTATAGTAGCAGTGAAGAGGACTATAATAATGGTAATAGGAATTAAATGGAAGCATTTCTATAAAAAGTATAATTAGACCTAAAGACATCAGAATGGAAACATTTCTCATTATAAAAATTGCTGGTGTGTGGAAACACATTTATCAAAACTGATCAATTGTTCAATCTTCTTTGATTCCGAGACACTTAATTTAGTCTTATAAACCATTCATCGTAAACAGATATTAGAGATTTCGATTGAAGAATTTGGAGAAGGCACTAAGTGCAGCAGTTAACATTGCGTATTTACCGTAAATGTAATCATATTTGGAGAGCATTATATATA
>JAODUG010078938.1:0-12857 GCA_027564795.1 Aphredoderus sayanus
GTGTGTGTATAGGCCTCGTTCTTTGCAATACAAGCACTAAAACATTTGTATTGTACGTTGGCAAAAGCCACACAGTTGTTGGATCTACAGACAGACACAGTAAAAAGAAAAAAGCTTTGATATAAAGGACAGAACACAAAATAGAGCAGAAACAGTCATTTTATGGGTGATCTATAGCCGAGTAAAGACAGCACACACGCACACACACACACACGCGCACACACACAGAGTGCATACAGTATACATCCATATTCATAAAAAAAACATAACCCATGTGTGCATGCACTCACACACATTATCTGGCACCTGTCCTTGGTTTTGCGTTAGTTGCTAATTAGTTTGGAAAAGCAGCACTTTGCATGGGCGTGAGTGTGTGCAAATGAACTCGTTGAACAGACATACTGTAGGCAAACACATGTGGAATGTAGAAAACATGTAGAAAACCCCATCTGTACCGGTAGGTACTGGTTAGGCTATTTTCAAAATCAAATGAATCACAAATGGAAAAATACCTTATGGTGCTTTATAACATGACACTGCTGTACATACTACCAGTAAGCATATCTACATAATCAATAAATGTGCAATTAGACCAGATTGTGGTATCTGTTCATCTTCAGACAAACCCAGTGGACATATTCCAGGAGATACCCTCTTGGAGATACCCTGTGTGACCTCTAACATCCTCTCCAAGTACTGTAAGCTGGGATGCTAAGCAGAGACACATAAACAAATGCAAAATGTGTCAGTTGAAGTTGAAGTTGAAGCCAATGTCAGCCCTATTGTAAAGTATGTGTGTTGCTGTATGACAAATAAGGTGTTTCCCTCTGCTTCAAATATTGATTTGGATTTCTTTGCCTTCCTGATCCCCAGGCAGGCAATACAGCATCATTGACTTTGTCACACATTGAAAAGTGTGTGTGTGTGCGCGTGTGTAGGTGTGCGTGTGTGTGTGTGTGTGTGTGTGTGTGTGTGATCATGTGTGTGTGCAGATACAATATGGGTTTGTGTGCTTCCCTGTGTTTATGGTGGGTGGGGTGTGTGCGTGTGCGTGTACGTGTGTGTGTGTGTGTGTGTTTGAGTCTTTCACAAGACCTCCTCTGTTTGTAATATTTTACGGTTTAGATTGCCTGTTTATGAAAAAAGTGTAATAAATCATCCGGAACGTAACCAAACACAAGAGTATTTATCAACAAGGGAAATATGTCTCAAGCACAGCATTCAGCCACATTTCCAGCGGTAAAGACATGTTGTAATATGGTTAGAGAAAGCTCTACATACCAGCATGCCCAAAGCTTTCATTTTGGTCATTTGTCACATTTTTGATGTCTGCTGTGTTTTGGGAATTAATGTATTTGTTTATGCATGTTTGTCCAAGCAACAAGGTAGCTCCTCTAATAGTTATATCAAGACCTGACTTGTGTTTTGTAATTTCAGTAATCACTATCAAAATGTCTAATGTGTACAAAGCGATTTAAACCTTTATTGGTTATAAACAGGCTACACCATTGGATACGGTATAATATCAGTAAACACTGCAATATGGTGACAAAATCCCCAAAACACTGTTAATGCCATATACTGTACTGCAGGACACTAGTATTTGCTTTTGTCACAACCACGCCTCTCTGGACGGTGTTTTGTTCCTGTCTTTGCCTCCGCCTGTGTTCCTTGTGTCACTATTCACGTCCCTTGTTTTACGCCCTGCTTTCTTGGCTGATTGTTTCATTGGTTCCACCTGTTTCTGTGCATTCCTGTCCCAGCCCTGCTCCTTTGTCAATTGTCTCCCAGGTGTTTTCTATCTACTATCAGCTCTTGTGTATATAGTCTGTGTGTTCCCATGTGTTAGTAGCTAGTTTGTCAAGTGGGTTACTCTGTTTAGTTATGAGCCTCCGCGCCTGTTTAACATGCCGGTCTGTCTGTCTGTCTGTCTGCCTGTCTGTCTGTTTGTGTGTTTAACCCTCCCGCTGTCCTCTGGGTCAAAATGACCCGGCGCACTCGCCAGTAGCGTGCGTTATGTGATTACACTCAGAACTTAATGTACATTTTGTGTGCTCTGCACTTCCGTCGTACCGTGTACCTGCAATCCTGTCAGTTTCAGTTATCTGTCGTTATTGACCCATTCATTATAATCAAGTGTGTTGGCGCAGGGAGACATCTACAGCATGCAAGGCAGGGGGCCGCATGACCATCATTTGTGTTAATGAACTATTACCAACAAGACAATGGGCTTTACTTTACACACAATTCTTTATTGCATACCGTACAATGCCGCATCTTAAGATGCATTGTTTTTCTATAATCCTGGCCAGTGTACAAGCTGTGATGCCATGTGTTGCCCAGCAAGAAGACACACATCACCGATAATTGATGTGCCTCATTTGGCATCCCTAATTTAACACCTCTGTGGTGTGCAAAGCTTGTTTGGAAGCAACATATCAGCAACAGCAGATCCTTACAATTTGGTACCAGAATATAATGTTATATAAACAAACATGTACTGTACATCACTCATCGTCATAGTTTTGCATTGGCAACAACAGTGAAATCTGGCACACAAGCACTGTCCTGTACATACTCCAAAACTAGACATATGCCCATTTAAAGAACAGGTGTGATTGAAAACAAATGCATCCAATAGTTGCAGGCCTAGCCTTTCTTCACCAAATACAGTATTCTATCTTTGGGTGTATAGCAACAAAACAGACTGTCTTCCAACCCAAGTGTCTCGTGTGGGAAGGCAAATATGACAAGTCAGCCAAAGGTGAATTGTTCTCCTGCCAAAGGAGCTTTTCAGCTTATGAGGTCTCAGGGAAGCGAGCTGCGGTTCACGGAGAAAGAACCCGAGAGATAAGACTCACACAGCTTGTGTGAATGTGAATGCGTCTTGTTTAAATTATGGTATATGTGGCATAATTGTTGTCTATAGAGTTCCTAAGAAAGGCCCAGCAGAATGCACTCACCATTTACTACTTTGTAGAAGACGACGCATAGGAAATAATACCTGTCAAATAATGTGCAAATTGCATAAGAAATGCCTGATATGTTATTCAAACTATACTGAACTAGAACTGTTGGATCTGAAATACTAGCATCAGAAAACATCCAGTTATTTCCAAAGGGACATATTGGTATAAATAAGTAGGCACACTGTGTTATACCACAAATTCCAGCAACAGCTCACATAATCATGTTTGAAACTGATGCTGCAGAGGGAGGAGTAGAGAAGTGAGCCCGAGTCTGAGCTCTGTAGATGGAGGAGTAGAGATGAGTGCAAACCATAGTGCATACATTTTTGTTTTCATAATGCCTTCAAACACAAGGGCAATACCGGAAGCAAATCAGGGCGTGTGGCTCTAACGCTCGTGACAAATACTCCATCTCCTGGTTTCCTGGGAGGTCCCTCTGGAGAGTCAAGCCAGGGCTGGGGAGGTAGGGGGGGATTTTGGGGAACCATGATTAAACAAGAGGCTGAGAGAGGAACAGCCCAGACACAAAGCCAAGGGGAAGACATGACGGACAGGTGTACGGCAGACGGACGTCAGACAGACACAGAGCCGGAAAGGGGGGTTGGGGGGGTAAGGTGTAGCCAGCCTTCCTGGCAGCCCTCTCCCATTCTTGCTGTCTAATCCGACAAAGCTGCCATGAAATCAGCCCCCCCTCTCGTTCGCCTCCTGCCCCGGGTGTAAAACCACAGCAGAGAGAATAGCATGGGGGAACACCGAGCTAATCCCCCCCATGGTCCACAAGCTGAGGATTTGGGACTTTTATCACTTACCGTGGAGAAGGCGGTAAAGACGGGTGGAGGTGAAGGAATACGTCACGTTCTCGCGATGTATAAGTTTGGTAGAGCACCTCATTTTGCAGTTGCCGCGCGTTTGCTGTCTTTCAAGGCCAGGTTATTGTTGGTGCTAATGCTTAAACAGGCTGTCATGGCACCTTCCCACTGCATGGAACAGTACCAGCTCGACTCAACTTGCCTCGTATTTATTGCTTACCCATTGGGCAAAAGTTGGAATAGTACCTGGTTCCAGGTACTTTTCTTAGCGCCTGCTTTGTCGAGGTTCCAAGCGAGCTGAGGCAATACACCTGATGTGAAAATGATGCAGATTGCCGATTGTACTGAATACTACTACTGCAAGCCACAACTTTTTATTGACCTTTTATTGTATGGCAACGCACAAAACTAGGGTGTGATCAATTGAGGTGCAGACATTGTTCTCGGCTGTCATTCCAACAGTGTAGGGACATATACATTTTTTTTTTTTTTAAGACTATCGATCTACAGCAGCAGTGGCTCGAACATCGCCATCGCCAAGGCGACCAGCTACAAATAAGTGGATACTATCTGCAATGGAAAGCAAAGTAGGCTGAAGTGAGGAGAGCTAAGCCGAGGCGAGGAGAGTAGAGCTGGTACCATGCAGTGGAAAAGATGTTTCAGTTTAACAAACATCAAAAGTCTCAGCCTTAGTCTGGTTTGTTTGTACAGCTCCTGGATGGATGGAGCATGTGTGTAACACTTTCTCCTTTCCACCCGTACACTCACTTCTCTCTTTCACCCATGTTGTTCACACTCTAGCAACCTTCCTGCCGCTGTAGGCCATAGTGAAGCTGCAAAGCTAACACTGCAAGTTCATTCACACAGACAGCCAAGAGAGGTCCTACTGTAGCTAGTGATGGCAGTTAGCAACCATGTGCTAATGTTTGTAATTACCACTTCAGTGATATTTGTTTAACTAAAACATGAATACAGACTTTACTTTTTAGTAAGTAATGTTTAAATTAATATTTTAATTAAAGGTTTCACAATGTTTTAGTTACAGAATTTGTATATTTGGGAGCCATTTTGGCTTGTTGTGTTGCCATGTAGGAAATTATCCATACTGAAGCTTTATTCTGATACATTTACTGATGATGACACAGCACATATGTTGTATTCATGCATTGTTACACTCCCTTGTAAAAAAAATGTTTTATGAATGTAGCTACAGTACACACACTGTGATTGCATTCCCTATGACAGTAGTCAGCATTTCCGCATATTGTAATCATGTCCCAAGTGAAACACAATGGACGGCAGCTGTCTTTTATGTTAGATTTTCCTATTTAGAGACATTTTGCCATGTACTGTATGTGTCCTTCACAGAGAAAACAATCCAACAGCTCTGTTTGACTGACATACATTCTAGCCGAAGAGGAGTTTGCTAAAAAGATAGCCTATCTGTTAACTATTTCACAAAAATGTAATATACAGACAGACTGTAGCTCGGTTGTCTATTTCAAGCAGGTTACAAAAATACTTCCTAGGAGTCTGTTTTCACCTTTTGAAACAGGAACTAGTATTACATACCACCTTATTAACACTATTATAGTTTCACATTATAATGCCTGGTGGAACAGTAATAGGTCATTTGACATATATCTAATATAGAAGTGATGTGGCCCCTTTACAATGAGCTTCATATCATCTCCCATTGTGATTTTCTGTTCATGGAACCGGTGTACAAGATGAGATTGAAATCAAAGCCTGCCTCCACAAGAAACAGCTCAGCTGTCTCTCATTTCATCGCTGATCTACCTCCTTGTTTGTCTGGTGGAGCTGTTCTCCTCTTCCTGAGAGACTGGAACTGTCACTTTGACCCAGAGAAACACTGTCAGGCGACAGGGAAGAGAGTCTCTGCTCGGTGACTGACAGCACACTGCTGTGCACAGCGGTGCTTGTTAACTTGAACGTAACTATATACCTGTGAGATAGGATGTCTACCAGCCAATGGATCATCCTGTATGGGTGCCTATACAGCACTTTCCTGTCTGTCGATCTAGACATCACTCTGGCTTCACATCTTTATGTCTGTCTGTCTGTGTAATAATATCGCTACCTACCTGTCTGTCTGTGCGTTTAGATGCTGTGGATCATTCAGATGGACAGGTTACAGACCTGTATATCTAGATGTCCACCTACGTGTCTACTGTCTATGAACAGCTCCATCTAGATAGATGGATCCCTATCTACAGTATATGCCCATAGACCTTCTTGATTATTAGATGCATTACAATAGCCTCCATTTTTCATGATTTCTTCACTTTTTAATAGTTATTTCGTCTCATTTCCATCCAATATGTGGCGTACGCGCGCCAGAAGGCCTTCAGAAGCTAATTGACCTTGCAGCAGTGAATGTGTGTTGATCCCAGCATATTGCGAATGATGTGAGCCCAGTAGTGCACTGTGCATGTCATCCTGTAGCTAATTATTATCAGCCATCTGCCTAATGCACACACTCTGCCATCAGCCTCATTGCTATGCTCTGGCCGGGGCCTTATCCTTGCAACGCGACCTCGTTTGTGAGGCCATTTCTCCCTTCTTCCTCATCGTTATCACTGGAACTTTAGTTTAAGTTTGCATACAGTCGTTTCACTCACATTGTTTGCTCAGATGTTGCTATTCCTTTTTTCTGCCACTTCGCTATAAATTGTGTCTTCATGCCGTTTTACCGCCATCTGTTGATCACTTGTACCGCTTAACATTGTCAGCCCAATTTCTTTACTGCTCTGGTGCTTATTAATCTCTGTACGTCACACATTTGCACAGGCATATACATATCTCATGTGCACCCCCTGTCACATGTATACACGCAGTCAATGGCAACATATCCAGCAGCACAACAGCCATCTAACCAGGTGGATTTGAACATATGGTTGAAGCGACATGCAGCAGCAATATCAGTGAGCTATGACATCCATTATGCTGCATTTATGGAGCAGCTAAGCAGTAATTTCCTTCTGAGTGCGGCTATTCTAGGGACTTAGAGGCAGGCAAGTCATGCAGCAAAAGAAATATATGGAGACCAAAGGGAAAGGTGATGCAATTTTATTTATACAGTGCTTTAAAACACAAAGGTGGTTTGTGCCAAAGGGTCTTGCACAACAGTCAAACGTGACAGCAATAAAGAAATACACGACCATAAATCTAAATGAAAAGGTCAAATAGACTACAATAAGAAATATACAACATAACCCATACCCACATAAAAAAGAAACATAAAAAAGACCGCAATGAGAACAAAGAGTAAAACAATATATTGTTTTCAAATGACAGATATTTTGGACTTAAAATAAGTCTGGTATATTGTATATTTTTTGTTAGGAGGGAGCTAATGTTTAGCTTTAAAAACAACCAAGATTTTCCAATCTTGTTTGTTTTTTGTGTTCAATAGTAGCCATAGTTCAAATTACATGTTTTGTCCAATTGTGTTGGCGTGGTCAAAACAATGGGTTAAAGCATTTATATGCAGTGCACTGATAAAGCCAGCCATAAGGGGATGTAAAAGTCATACTATCATTAAATAACTGGAGAGGAGATAAAAGAGTAAGGAGAAGTAAAGTGAGGGAGAAGTACAGATTGAACCCAGAAGTTGAACCAAGCAGTCCCCCAAGATGGCCGTCACTGGGCCCTTGACAGAATACTCTGATTGCCCCGCGATTACAGCTAAGTGCAGTATTTTCGCAAAGACCCATTTGTTTTGATAAAAACTCCCCCTCCCCCCACCCCACCCCCAAGAGAGGGGTGGGAAAAGGCTGGTAGAACAACGAGTGCACCAGAGGAGTGGAAGATGCGAGTGAGAGCTCTCCTCTATTAGATTTGTTGATCCACATACTAAATCGTCCCCCGTCTGCTCTCTCGCCCCTCTCCCCTTTCTTTAGTCATCTCATTTCTCCATTTATCACCGTCCTCTTTCCCTGTTCCCTTCTGACCACCTTTTTTCTCTCATTCACTTTCCTCTACCTCTTTACGTTCTCTCTCTCTCTCAGCATCTCCCCACTCCCCTCCCCTCCCACCCTCTGTAAGTCTCTTCATTAGAAAATCAATTAGGCTATTGGCAAGATTCGAGGCAGCTGTCTTGTAGACATCGTGCCAGTCTGAAGCAGGGGAGAGGCTGCCACTATAAGACCTGGCTGTTATGGTCATTGTCCTTGTGTTCTGCTGCCGCTGCTGATGTCTGTGTTTTCTGTGACTTATTTTCCTTTGGTGTGATTTCCTTTCTCCATATTGCAGACTGTCGGGTATTCTTTCCAATCTCTGTGAAGAAGTATGGGTTTTGTGATTTAAAGGTGTTTCAAGAAAACATTAGAAGTGGTATATCTTATTTTCCTCAAGCTTTGCTGCCAGCTTGTAGATATTATGTTTTAATTTCATGAAGTTTACTGGCCAAGAATTAACAGCCAACAACAACCTCTATTAAGAATGGAATTGAACATTCTGAGTACTAAAATGATGTGTACTAAATTATTGAGTACTAAAACTAAACTAAATACAATATTTTAAGCTTATTTACAGAGAACATAGTTATCATACACATACACATATCCCTGACAAGACACAAGTGCATGGTGCCAGCTAAGTGTTATTCAGTTCAAATCATTGTTTATGGAAGTTAATGATCTCAGCATTCATTTTGACCTAACAGCCTTAACCCTCATGATGTCCTCCGGGTCAAAATGACCCAAATCACAAGCTCTTTGTGGCAGATAGAAGGTGCTTAACCTAATTATACAGCTTACACACAAACATGTGCACTGCTGGCACAACAAGGTGTGTGTTTGAAACCCGAAGACAACAGGAGGGTTAAAAGGCACACAAAAAAATGCTTAAAGAAATAATTAATAAAGAAAGAAATAAAAACACAAAGCAATACCAACTAAAAAACACAAAACATCCTACACAATCAGATGGTGCCCTCTGGTGATATGATGCAATAAAATTAAGGACATCACGAGGGTTAAATAATTAGTATTTGCCTCTTTCTCTCCTCTTCAGTTCACTGAGCACTTTTTTGTATTAATATATATCCCTTAAGGCTGTGCACAAAAACAATGTACTGTATCCAATAACAGCACAGCCCTGACTATATAAATAAAAATACAGGTTATTGGTTGGAAGCACAGAATAATATAATGTCATCAATCACAAGCATTACATTGAAGCAACACACACATGATTACTTACAATTGCCAACTTACAATTGCTGCCTAGTTTACAGGTCCAAAGTTGTACAGAGATTATTGCTACACATATTCTGTCTGCTTAAATGTATAGACCCCAATAACTTACACAACTTACAACAAATTATTCTATAAAAACAATTTAGTGGGTGTACAATCAATCCACTAACTCCCACCCCCACCATCTTACTTTGTGTATATCAATGATGTAATGCATCCCATCAATACAATCTGTTTATCTTTTTTATGTTAAAATGATTTACATATGGCCATGCTTGTTTTAGTTAAGGACAGCTTATATTTAGTTATATGTATGTTAACTTATTTTGTGAATTTAATTTGTATTAATAATAATTACAAAACTTTATTAAAAGTTGTCTTAGCAGAACGTAGCAGTTGCTAACAGCAATCCCATGACAGCCCTAAATAAATTATCATACTATTACAGAACCAAGTTCAACCTTGGCCCAGGCTCAAACTGATTTCCTTTACAGAGAAACAGATGTTTCAACCAATACCCAAAGTAAATTCCTATTTTGTATGCTGAAGACTATTGAAGAAAGGATGCATATTCAGTGCTAGCCATTTTAATTCTTTGGATACAATTGTTTTTTTATATTCCCTCCATTGCCAGAGAGTCTGTTTATAAAACAATGGATCAATTAATCACTGTATAATTTGAAAAGAAAACGCATATTACAGTTAAATTATTGTAGCTGGGTGTTATTACAATTTTAAATTCGAAGCCAGTGTATTTTCTTTCCTCCACTGTTGCTCTCAAATGTCCCACTGAATGAGACCCAACCAGATGGGTTTGGCTAGAGTGCAGGCTAAGAAGGGATGGGAAGGGGGGGTGCACTTTGCTCGTCACACTTGGCTCTTTTTAAAAAGCACAGACATTTCCATCGACGGTTAAAGCAGAGAGAGGTCTTTTCACCTTGAAATGTGCTACGTTTTCTGTCTAATCTTCTTTCCTCCTGAAAAAAAATTACCTTTCTGAAGGGCGCTTGGCTTCAGGGGATCAATAGATCACTCAGCCTGCAAATGTATTATCTTACAGAGGAAGAGAGGAGGGGGAAGGATGGAGACAGAGAGAGAGAGAGAGAGGGAGAGAGAGAGAGAGAGAGAGAGAGAGAGATGGAAGGGGTGCACTAAAGGGGTGTGAATAAAGTAGGAGAGAAGAAAGCAAACACAATGCAAAAGATGGGAAGTGGGACACAGTGAAGATGAGAAAAGAAAACAAACAAGTGATTGATAAGGCTGAGAGTGGAGGAAGAGGGTATCAGAGCAACAGACAGAGGAGTACTGGGGAAGAAGGGAATTATGGGAGGAAGCAGTGAGTAAGGAAGGCTGAGGGATGAAATGGGAGAAGATGAGCTAAGACTTCGTCTGAGCGCTATTAGAGACAACGAGAAGAGCAGGACATTGAAGGAGCTAAGAGGAAGGTGTAATAAATAGGAATACAAGGATACCGGGATGCCAGGCCAGGGACATAGAGGAGTAAACAGGGGAGAGAGGATGGATGGGATTGTACACAGAATGTCAACAATGGAGAAAGAAATTTAGAAGCTAGCACAGAAGTTGAGCTACAGTACTGCTTTTGTCAGCTCAGCACACGTGCAACACATGTGATCTTATTTGTTGTAATTGTTAAAACCAAAAGATAAAGAAGAAGAATGCAATTACAGTGATCAATACAAAGCCACAACAAAGACGCATCATTAGTATTATCTTGTAACTTCTTCTAGTTACTGAGAAGTTTAAAGACTACAAACAGTAGGCCTATGCCTTTAACCCTCCTGTTGTCCCCGGGTGTCAAACACACTACCTCGTTGTGGCAGCAGTGCACATCATAGAGTATGTCTGTGTAAGCTGTAGAATCAGAATTGGCGCTTTCTGCTGGTACAAAAAGGTAGTACATTGAGTCAGTTTGACCCGGAAGACATTGTCTTATGTTATTTGGAAAAACTATGCACTAAAGACTAAAGACAAGTCAACTTACAGGAAACACACACACAAAGAGTATTCTAAAAATGGCATTCTGAACTCTTTCTAACTCTTTCTAACATTAACCTGTAGTGTAGCTGTTTCTTCTGTCAAAAGGACATTTGATAGTCATGGTATTAGTAATCTTGAAAATATTAGTATTTTTTGTTTTTTTGCTGTACCAGTTCTCTGATATCTGATTATTTACCAGAAGTGTTTGTGTTCTTTCTTAAAATGATTTCAGTATTCATTATTTTGAAAAATAACCATTTGCAATCAAGCTTCAAGTTTCAGTCTGCTGCAATACACTGTAGTGCTTTTGCTGTTTTGGTTACATGATAGGACGATTAGGTTAGTAAAAATGCTCACCAACAGAAAACACCCCTCACAACTACATAATAAGTTAAGTAGCTTTCGATTTCTTTTTTAGTTTGTTTGTTTTTTAGTTTATTTTCAATTGTCTGGCATCTCATCCTGTTTGTCCTCCTTTTCGACGTCCACAAGGAACATTGGAATGCCATACAGTAGTGCAGTGGATGCCATATATATGAAAATTATGTCTAAAACCCTTTGAGCAATACTGAAACAGTGATAAAGGGCTTTATGAATAAAGTTTGACTTGACTTTAGAAAATAGGTTTTGAGCATATGAATATCATCTTCCCCTCATGCATCTGTTTTAGCACAGTTGACCTTCTAAAGCTTCAAACAGGAACAAATTCTAAATTCTAAATCATTCCCCCCAGGGGTTGGAACGGTGGCCAACTTGTAGTGATGCCATGTCACAGCACATGTGGACTGGTCGAAACTGGGGCATTTGCAACAAAAAAATTGAATTCCTGCTTTTATTTCATTTATTTGTTTTAACACCTTTTAACCCTTGTGATGTCCTTCTGGTCAAAATAACTCAAATCACTAACTCTTTGTGGCAGATAGAAGGCACTAAACCTAATTATACAGCTTACACACACATATGATGTGCACTGCTGTCACAACAAGGTGTGTGTTTGAAACCTGAGGACAACAAGGTACGAAAAAACAAGAAAATACATAAAGAAATAATGAATAAAGAAACAAATACACACAGCAATGACAATTAAAAAAACACACAAAATCATATAAAATCAGATGGCTCACTCTGGTGGCACGATGCGATAAAATGAAGGACATCAGGAGGGTTAAGAACATTGACCATGACTAAAAATAACAACTCTGAACAGATGTTACTTGCTTGGCAAATACGTGATTTTGGCTGCTGCTTCAACAAAACCACATCACACATCTAGTGGATTTTTATATAATGTTAATATTTTTTCATTGTATTAGCTTATTAGTGTCTACGACTATAACGTTTACAATTTGATTACATACATGTTAAATGTTCTCTTAGTAATGAATGTAACTTGCCTTATGGAATACGTGTTTCTCTGGTGGCCTTTGGCGGAGAGATTGGAGCATGATTTAAATCATATTCCAATTATAGAATATCCTCTACACCGGAAGGGGGACAGGGGGAGCAAATACAAGATACATCACCAACGGGTAGGCCCATTTCTCTGTGTGTGTGTGTGTATCTCTGACTTAATACTGATGTCATTATCTTATCATGCTATCTGAGCAGAGTGAGAGGTAGAAAATCTATGGTTGTTTCACCTGAAGATAATATGAGGGCAAATGTCTCTCTCTCTCTCTCTCACACACACACACACGCACACGTCAGAATCTCCAACAAACACACACACATAGGTAGATTGATCAATACAATCTAATTTCAAACCTTGTTCTCCAATGTAGATAAAACGAGTGTGTGTGTGAGAGACAGAGAGAGAGAGAGAGAGAGAGAGAGCGAGAGAGGGGGGGGGGGGGGGGGGG
>JAODUG010078981.1:0-12854 GCA_027564795.1 Aphredoderus sayanus
CACACACTCTCTCTCTCTCTCTCTCTCTCTCTCTCTCTCTCTCTCTCTCTCTCTCTCTCTCTCTCTCTCTCTCTCACGCAAACACACAGACACACACACTCTTACACACGCACGCACGTGGGCATGACATCTTCGTCTTGAAGACAACACTGCCATCTTCTGTGGGCTCGCTGTATGTTAGATGTCCTAGTAAATACCGTAAAACGTTTCTCATTATCTTAGCAGATATGTGGAGGAGTTTAGACTTTTCCTATAGTAAGGTAGTGTCACTAAATAATTTAGGCATATACGTAGGTCTAGGGAATGAGGGAAAATGGACCACCTCACCTTTCTAAATCTCTAAATTAAATAACATTTTAATAAAATAAAAAAAGCTTGAATATGAGACAATATTCAATAATTGATTTTTCTTTTTGCCAAACATTTATCCTAGAATTGAAGTCAGAGGACACAATTTAGTCCACTATAGGAGAATGAGTGTACGCGGGGTGTCTCACATGGTCATAAGAAAATATGATAAAATATGATAAAAAACGCATGGTCTTCGTCTAGTGTTGCCTATAGGCCTACTGTAAAGTAAAGCGTAGTCCTGTAGTTACTCTCACGTCCGCACCAAGCTCACCTCTATTGGCGGAGAGAAGAGCTTCCAGCTGTCAGTCAGTGGCGTTGCCACGAGAGACCCACTCGAAGAGACGCTCCCCATACCTGACCCGACTGTCTCGAGCCGTTGACCGAGCGCCTTTAAAGGGCGCGAGAGATCGGGAGCAGTAGGATTCATTGCACGGTAGGCTGCTAAGCAACCGTCTTCTGAACTTAAATTACAGATAAATACAAAGAAATAACTCTCTTATGTATTACAACAGAGGCAAACCAACAATAAGAATAACACTAAAGTTGATATTGTGTGTGGTGGTAAAATAATATTTATTTCTGAATAACTGAGAGACAATAGAACTTCGACAATAGAAATTCTTGCAAGAATGTTGCAACTCTCAGTGTAAAAACAGTCTGCAAAAGTTGGACCCAGAATGGCAGGGTACATGGCCGTACATTTATAGTAGAAAGGCTAGTCAAATAAATGTGTGTACAGTAACAGAACAAAAGCAATTCGAAATTTGTTTAGATTTTCTGTTTAAATTCTACAGTAAGTTGTAGGCTACCTTTACAGTAAACGCTTCCCACGCAGACAGTAACTCGACCGTGTTGCCTGTATGAGCACCATAAATCCCTCATTATGTTTAAGCTTCGTTTTCGCTGTTTGGCGCAGCATGGGGTAGAACCGTCTGTCTACCAATTATGACAATAGTCGGCCTGCCCACCCAGAGAGAAACTTTTACTGTTGTTTTACTGACTTCCATAAACTTTTACCGAGTAATTATTATTACAGACCTACAATCTGTAGCCTGACTAACGTACAACACCTGCTAAGCTGTCTATTAATACAGTATGAGCCTGATTACATGCGCGGCCAAAAAGATCAACACCTTTAATTTTAATTGTTTTTAGAGATAGATACAATATTTCAGCAGTGTGCTCAGCAGTTGAGCAGTATTGTAACTTTTCCGTGTATTATATGCATTAGATCAGATAATAAACTAGCATACATAATCACATAAAATTAACATTAAGATACGGTTGGCTGCAAGAAACAGTAGAAACCGCACTCCTAACGATGAGGAAGTTGTGATTATGTGTTAAATGTGAAATGATTTTCATTACTGAGCACATTGTCGCTATTACATTAAACCCACATGGGCTCTCCCATAGAATACACACTCCAGGCCACTGGTTAGCAGGCATATGGTTTATAAAGCTTAACAAGCTAATAAGAAGATTATCATGGTTTTGCTGCTAGCCTAACTACTTTGCTGACTGACAGCTTATGTGGCTGTTTGACTGACAGAACTTGTTACCACTGAGACACTATAATGACTTTGACGTTAGTCTCCTCTCCATCTTTCGTTTTGTTATGAAAAATAAGATGAATGACTCCTATTTTATTTTGTGAAATTTCCAGTTGAAAGAATGTTAAAGCCTCCAGGCTAATCATAGTCAATTCCTGTCTGTATATTTTCCAAACATTGCCTAGATTATGGTTCAATCTATGTCATAATTACAATTAGGTAATGTATGTATGGTAAATATAAATTGAGATTTGGAATGAGTGCAATTGTTATTGTTACTAAAATGTTAAGCAGATAGGTGGGCTTTGCTTCATGCTGGATGTTATAACCCTCCTGTTGTCCTTCTTATATTGTATTGCCCACCAGATGGCGCCACCTAATTTTGTCTAATTGTGTGGTTCTCTTTATTGTCAGTGCTGTGTGGATTTATTTCTTTATTAATAATTTCTTTATGTATTTGTGTTATAATTTCAAGCCTTTTAGCCCTCCTGTTGTCCTCAGGTTTCAAACTCACACCTTGTTGTGCCAGCAGTGCACATCATATGCCTGTGTAAGGTGTAGAATTAGGATTAGCGCCCTCTATCTGCCACAAAGAGCTAGTGCACTGGGTCCATTTGACCCGGAGGACAACAAGAGGGTTAAGACAACTGTTATATTATGTCATAGTGATAAACTGTAAATATTTTATGACATTGCACTGAGATTATATACTACGTTGTTTTTTAGGCTAAACTAAAAATCAAAGAGGATTTTTAAACCATGACTGAAAGCTGATATTGACCTAATCTGATGCAAAGGCAATTTTAGAGCTCTAAGAAATCTATAGGCTTTTGAGACTCCCTGTCTCTGGAAACCCTGACCCATATACTCTGTCCAGTGGCACAAGAGCCAGTTTGGGTGTCAGTGTGTGATGCATATAGAAGCCCTGCGTCCAGGAATACCCTCCGTCCTTTTGACAGGATAACCACCGACACACATCTGATACCTCGTTTCACATATTACCCCACTACTGATTTACACTTTACGATTCCCACAATTACTACTAGGTCTATATGGTAAAGGTGGTCAAATCACATCATATCATTCTTCCGTTAAAAGACCCTCTTTAGCCTAGCTACAACTAGTTTTACATGCTAATAATACAGCACAACTGTATTATCATTTCTTTTTTTAATACAGAGGATTAGACATTTATTTATTTGACCACAGAGGGAAGCACACAACTGAGACTACTTTGACCTACTGGCCTATAAATAAAACATTTGACCTCACATTGCATACAGTAATAAGGAAGTAGCCTATATCTTTAGACATTAGACTGAACAGGAAGATTCTGATCCAGTTTCTGGACAGGATTTGATGAAGAAAATGTGTTTCTTACACACTGAGTGCATAAACAATGTCTTGTTGTATTATTTCAGCCATATTATATCTTAATTGAATGGCTAAACATCAACAAAAAAATACACAAACATAAAATATTAACCTTAAAATAGACCTGACTGCTTATAAAAGCAACTGAGAAAACAGTAATGAGAGACCATGAGTGCAGTGATCTCTCTCTCTCTCTCTCTCTCTCTCTCTCTTTCTCTCTCTCTCTCTCTCTCTCCCACTCACTCTCTCTCACACAGTACACAAAATCAGAGAGGTGTGCCAAGTAGTGTTGCTAAGGAAACTGCTGGACAGGGTACAAACTAACCTGAGCGTTCATAGCATACATACATAGCTATTGCAGGCAACCTTTTATTGTGGCATCTGAAGATAGGCTCATCGGTGCATACTTACGTTTCAAGACATCGTCATACAGGACATCCAATAAGTACTCAGTACTCAGGACCCGTTAACACTCAAGGCTATTAGCCGAAAGCAACTTGCAGTGAGTACTATTGCAAGTGCTAGTACTAGGCAGGGGTTAAGCGTCTTTCTTAAGGTATAGGTCAACTCTGGGTCTTGAACCCATGACATTCCAGCTCAGAGTCACCTAGACACCCAGACGCTCTAAGGCAAATGTTAACCGCCAGGCTTGAAAGGCCATAGTGTGAGTAAGGCTTAGGTCAGCCTGCTCGCACCCTCGGGCTGTGGAAGACCCTGGTTCGTATCTTAAGGCTCCTTCCACTAACTGTCTTTTCTTCCGTGCCTCCCATTTCTTTCTCCTTATCTAGGAAAGACGATGGAAGAGACACACCTGCTGAGGGAGAGGATTCAGGCCATCACTGTAAAGCTGTTCTATTAGTCACCGTTTGTAGTTATACTTCAGTCATAAAAGCCATTACTACTGCGTTTAACAAAAAAAATATTGATAGAGTAGTAGCCATCCACCCTGAGACTAAACACTACAACACACAAATCAAAATTAAAAGGCATTAAAGCAAGAATCAAATGTTATTTAAACCGTTTTTATTATAATTTATTTATTTTTTATTTTGTTATTTTTTGCATTACACTTATTGGCAGACATGACACGTGAATCTGCGTGTGCCTTGTCACGCTGTGTCCTTTTGTTATACCAGGACAAGCGTCGCATTCAGGACGACATCCGGGTGAAGAGGCAGGACCTGGACATAGAGAGACTGAAGCTACAGCATCTCAAGGTCTGCTCCCACAACATGTGAGGGGGGGTGTGTCAGTGCAACCCTGTACTACAGTGCTATCTATAGCCACAACTGTCTTGAGCGCCTTGCTTCCATCTAGAACAGGGGGGCCAAACTCAATCGCACAGGGGGGCCAAAACTCAATTGCACAGGGGGGCCAAAACTCAAACCACACTTTAGGTCGGGGGCCGAACAGGATAAACATTTATTGAACAGACTAAAACTTTTACTCATTGAAACAGACAGGATACAATATTATTCCTTAAATTAGCCATATTAGCTCCACAAAGAAGACACACAGGTTGATCGATCAGATCAGAATAAATGAATGAACAAACAGGCGCTGCATTATGGGATTTGTAGTTTGTGTGTTTCTGGCGCTTCATATGGCCGGGCCATAAAAAAATAAAAAAATAAATTAAAAAAAATTAAATCTCGCGGGCCTTGAGTTTGACACCCGTGATCTATGGTGATACTTGAGAATAGTGTAACTGAAATGGTCAGCCAATCTTTCAGTTTTTTATAGAGTCTGAATGCAATGTGTTATAGGGTAAGGTAGTGTGGTAGGGTAGTCTATCTGGCCCATAAGGTTTTGTGGCTGTCACATGGATGTTTTGCGGTTGTGGTAATAATGAAAGACTATGGGACAAGGAATGGCAGACTGTATAACTTAACACAGTATAATATAAGTAATTAACACAGTATAATTTAAAATAAGATTGTCAGTCAGGCTTGCTGAAGAAGGAATCCTCTGATAAAATACTGTTAAGTCAAATTTTATTATTGCACTAGGGGAAATGTATATGCAGCCAGATAATTTAAAACACGTTCAGTCCTTCATGAATACAACATGGGGGAGAGCATAGCAGGACAGGACACGGAAAGAACAATACAATACAGTACAGCACTCTTCATTTGGATAAAAAAGTTGAAAAAGATGCTACTTTAAATGCAAAAATAGCATTTATGCAAACATTTGTGCAAGTTCAGCCTACTAATTCCTGTGCAAACGAAATAGTTTCTGTGTGTTTTAGTCCTATACGTTGGAACTCTATATCTTATCTTCCCTGAAGTTAGAAGCTCAAACTCCCTCCATAAGGGGTGGTCTACTCTGTACAGATCAATATAGCTTGTCCTCATTGTACTAATTAATAATAACATAATACACTTTATTTATGTGGCACTTTTCATACAGAAGTTACATCTCAAAGTGCTTTACAATTTAATAAAGTTGAATAGGAAAGGATGAAATGGTCAAATGAAATTAAATAAACAATACAAAAAGGAATACAAACCAAGATATTACAAACAAGAGAGAACATGATACATACCATAATGTAAGGTAAAATAATAAAACCATTCCCTGGATGCAGATTTCCTTTATCCATCTAACTGGCATTGTCCCTTCTCATTGAAATCAACAACAATTACAAAGTGTGTTCTCACGCAGACAAAACAAATGTGAAGCAATACATGTATTCCTCACCAAATTTAAAAGATAAAACAAATGTGAGGTACTACGTTTATTCCTCACCAAAACACATACAATTTGTATAAAAATAAATGTATTACCATTTTAGTCGTAGTAGATGTTGATTGGTCAAACCCAGACCTTTTTCTAAGCCTTCAAAAATTGATTTATCTTCTTTTTTTTTAAGCAAGAAATGCACGTCCTCATGTATTTCAAGTTTATTCATTATGTTTTGCTGCAAAAGAAAGGTGCTTTCTCATACATTTTGAAATACAGTGGAATTTCCACAGTTGACAGGTGTGATGGTTAGGGTTGATGAAAACATCTTATCTGTTGTTTTACTTACGCCGATAAGAGGGAAGAGTCTATGAGAACCCTGTTTAAACAGACAGCCAGTAAAACAATAAATCAGAGTGCGGTTGTCCACATTGTAAAAGGAGACCTGACACGCTTCGTAGTCCACAAACACCCCGATCTTCTGGGGTTTCTGGCTGAGGCGAATGTTTGTCGGAGGCTTCGAGTTGGCATAGTAATATCCCTGGATTAGGCACACAGACCAGGACTTTTGACTTGCGGTGATATTTTGTTCATTACCAATTATGGATTCAATGACAACTCCTACATCCCAATATGTCAGATCGCTAACATGTGCTTCGTAGTACAAGCTAGAGGAAAACCCTTCTTTTCCTGTGACGTATTTGAAAACAGTAAATCTTTTCTGGTTGTTGGGGAAATATCTCTGCACCGCTTCATCTCTCACTTGCTTTCTGTCCTTGGTCACTACGAGGAACGGGTTGGCAGTGTCCGGGTCCAGAGTCACATCCACTGAATAGAGCTTCTGAATCCTCATCAGCTGGTCCTCAAACAGACGTTCTGTCTTTTTTCCAAGGCACACCTTCATTTCCTTCTCTGCTCTCTTGCCGGCATCAGTGCCAGGAAGCTTGATTTCCTGGGCAACCCTCTTCATGTCTTTGCTGAATGCCTCTTTCTGCTGCGTGATTCCTCGCGTCACAACGTCCACGATCTGGTCTCGACGGAGAAAGACCTCCGGGATCTCTCCGGGAGGCGACTGGGTGGGCACTAGGGGGGGGAAGGGGTTCCGAAGAAGAAGCAGGAGGTCGTCCTCTGTGTTTGACAGCTGCTCAATCTCCTTGCTCCCTCTGCGAAGCTCGGCCATCTCCACCTCCAGGTCTGCGATGAATCCTTGGCTCTTCGCCTCCAGGGACCTCTGTCTGCACTCCATGGCATTTACTAGTTCAGCATGGCTGGCTTTGACAGAGGCCACCAGAGCAGCAAAGGCATCTGCCATGGCTTCTATCGCTCTCTTGGACTCCTTCCTGCTTTGCGTAACCGAGCGTTTGACCTCTTCGACCCGACGGAGATTATCCTGCAGCTGCCGCTTCACCGCCGCGTCAAGGCCGTCCAGCTGAGCTCTCCTCGACGCCAGCTCCTCCTCGAAGGAGACGGTGTCGTGGGTCCCGTGGTCATCCCGCAGGCACACTGCGCAGACGCACGTCCGGTCGGTCCTGCAGAAGAACCCCACGGACACGTTGTGCTTCCAGCACACGCGGTCCTCCAGGTTCCCCACGGGGCCGATGAGCTGGTGCTTCTTCAAGGCCTGGACCCTGCCGTGCGGCTCCAGGTGGAGTTGGCAGTACGAGGCCAGGCACACCAGGCAGGACTTGTGCGCCTTGAGCTTCGTCCCCAGGCAGAAGTCGCACAGCACCTCTCCCGGTATAGCAGGGGCGAGGGGGCCGGTCAGGGGAAAGGACCCCTCGATGTTTTCCCCCGCGTTGATCCTCGCCGTCTTGAAAAGCTCGGCAAGGTCTCTGAGTCCGGTGTTGACTCGACGCGTCTGGTCCTCGTCCAGGGTTTCCCCGCACACAGGACACCGGTGGCCCCAGTCGCCCCCGGTCGCCCACCGGTGGCCAGGGGCGGCGATGCAGGTCCTGCAGAAGTTGTGGCCGCACGGAGCGGAGATGGGATCGGTGAAGACCTGCAGACAGACGGAGCACCGGAGCTGGTCTGCAAAGAAGATGGAGGCGGCGGCCATGTCTGGAGAGGCGGAGGGGGAGGAGGATGAGGAGGAGGAGGAAGAGGGCACTTTGAAAGTGGGACTGCAACACATTGTGTCTGTTTGTTTATTGCTTTGAAACCTGCTGTCTAAATAAAATGGTTCATGGAGGTAGGTTAAGTATACCGACAAACTAAGCAATACACGCTAATCAGGAAAGTTCCTAATTTATCCTCATGCTGTTTTCAGATTTTATATTAGTCAACATTTTGTTGTACGTGGCTGTATTATTCAGGGTGTTTTCACATATACAGTAGTCCTCTTTAAACAAAACAAACGAAAGGCCTCTGTTCTTTTTATGTTCACATCGGGAGTTCAGATTTCAATTTTCATAGTAAAGCTTTCCCAAGTTATTTTTACAGCTTTATATCATTTAGATGCAGATTTATTTCGTTTTTATATGTAGGCCTACTACTCAGTAATTGTTTACAGTCCCTTAGTCACCAGCACTCACCTTTATCTGCTTTTTATAGTATGTGTACAAGGCAGGACAGTATTCATAAAAAATATGCCAGCCTTTTTTCAGTGATATGAACAATAGTAGCCCAGGCCATGCAAATAGATACTGCATGCATTTAACCCTCCTCTCGCCCTGGGGTCAAAATTACCCGCAAATGGCAGCCTTGTGGTTCAACCCTAGGACAACAGGAGGGTTAGTACTAAACAATAATACATTTATCCCGCAATAATGACCGGCAAAGGACCTTCTCTAACCTTGTTTCCTAACTCTAACCCTAACTCTAGGGCAACAGGAGGGTTAAAGGTGTTAGAGATAGATTGTCTGGGTTGATGGTGTGTTTAAGAAAATGATTATGTCTGTTGCGCTGTAAAGAGAAGTTATTACTAGTGCTGGGCAAAACTTAAAAATTTTATCTTGATTAATCGCATGATTTTCTGCGATTAATCTCAATTAATCACTGAAATTGTTACGCACAAAATTCTATAATGAATTCAAAAGTACTGTATTTTTATTGTAAAAGTGCAGTTGTATAAACAAAACTGAAAAAGTAGGTAGAAGGCAGAAGCAGTTTTTTTTTATCAGGGAGCAAGTTAAGTCACATTTTATTTATATAGAACCTGCAAATCATATCAGTAAACACAAGTTTCAGTACATGTTGGGAGGGGCCGCTCATATCTCCCCACAATATTAAAGGTTGTGGAGAACGGGTATATGGTTGTAACACAGGGAGAGTTGCAACACCACCAATTCCACCAATTAGCGATAAGATAGGATAAAATAGATACTTTTATTATTGCTCCCTGAAACTGAGATTTTGAGGTAATAATGTAAAGTTTTTGACAAGGAATCTTTTGTGTTTAGTATCTATACCATTGCAGATAACATTGTATGACTTATAATTGATGAAAATGCAGTTTCTTAGGCAACATTGTTAGGTAACATTGTTCTCATGTTAATATCAAACCACAGTCCTAAAACATCTATCTAAACAGACAGGGGTGGGGTGGGTTGTAATACTTCTTGCCTTGCCTTGAATGCCTTGGCAGTGTAAAAGAAAGACTGAAATGTGTCTGACAGTCTTTTAAAGTCTATTTGACTCAGGCAGCAGACCTGTATAGACTGACTCCAGGTGAGGGACGGACAGGTTAGCAGGAGACCAGAGTACAATTGAATGGAGTTATAGTTGCTGAAGCAAAAAGTGTTACAACCATACCCTGTCTCCCCTAGGTCTGACTGTCTAATGGCGCCTAATCGCTGTGACAGAGACAGCGTTCAGCTGGAGCCGGTTGGCCCGATCACGGATCATACAGTAAAGACATTAGAAACTGAAACATAAAAATTATTTTACTACCGGCTGTTTCGGCCTTGAATGACCCGGCCGTTCGGGATATCTCGCGAACCTTTTGACGGTCAGTCCGTTGCATTTCAGAGCCAGTGAACAAGGTACTTTAAAAAAAAAAAGTGCGTTAAAGCGATAAGCGCGATAAAATACTTGTTGCCGTTAATTCATTAATAACACGATAATAACGCGTTAACGTGTCCAGCACTAGTTATTACTGAATTACGCTCCTATGTTATGCTGTCACAGGTGACATGTAGAGAAACTTGTGGTGTGTAGTCTACATACTTGTGAAATGTGAACCGAGCAAAAGCAGACAAAATAGCAAAATGCAAGCGTGCAATTCCCGTATGAGTCGCATAAAACTTGAGAAAATTCCAAAATAATGTAAAGTACTGTACCTTTTTCAGCTCAGCCTGATCCCTGGGCTTCAAAGTAAAACTGCAGTTAACGGAGGGCGTTTCTTGTGGAAGTGACTTTCACTTCTGTAAAAATGGAACAGAGAACCTTATCTTAAAGCTGACACAACCAACTCAGTTAATAATTAGCTTTAATTTTCACTTAACCCTCCTGTTGACCTGGGGTCAAAGTGACCTGCTAAAGGCAGCCTTGTAGTTCAACCCTAGGTTGGCTTAATACTAAATAATAATAATACTAAAATAATTATTAATTCTTAGCCTAATTTCAACCTAACAATTTTGACCCAAGGACAATGAGAGGATTCGCCCGCAATAATGACCCGCACAAGACCTTCTCTACCCTAACCCTACCACTAACCCTAACCCTACCCCTAGCCCTAACACTACCCCTAACACTACCCCTAACACTAACCCTACCACTAACCCTAGCCCTAACCCTAACCCTAACCCTAACCCTACCCCTAACCCTAACCCTAGCCCTAACCCTACCCCTAACCCTAACCCTCCCTAACCCTACCCCTAACACTAACCCTAACCCTAACACTAATAATGATAATAATAATAATGACCCGCACAAGACCTTCTCTACCCTAACCCTAGCCCTAAACCTACCCCTAACACTAACCCTAAGGGCGACAGGAGGATTAACCTACCTCCCTATACCATTTTATTTAGAGAGCAGGTTTCAAAGCAAAGGTACCAAAGTACCTCTTCTCTAACCTAACCCTAACCCTAAGGCGACAGGAGGGTTTAAAGTACACACTATAGGATGAAATTTGCTTACAGCACCTTTAATCCATTGTGACCCCAACAGAAAAAGGCCCTGAAGGAGCAGTGGCTGCTAGAAAACACGTCGTCCCAGAATGCACTGCAGCGACAACGGAGCCTTCTGGCTGACGAGCAGCAAACCAGAACGCTGCAGCAGAGCATACACAGGTATAATGTTCTACAGACGCATTCACACAGACAGCGGTAACTCATGGCAACAACTAATTTAGCGTTTGATGTTTTAGGATGGAAATGGAGGTGGAGTCTCTCGAGAGGGAGGAGTCTCTGATTTCGACCAATGAAAGATTAATCCTCGGAAGACTTAAGGCTGTGGAAAAAAGGCCAGAAGACATTATCAAAGTACACACACACACACACACACACACACATTAATTCTAATCTAATTCTTGTTCTTAACCCTCGCGCTGTCCTCCGGGTCAAACTGACCCAACGCACTACCTTGTTGCGCCAGCAGAAGGCGCCATCCGCAGCATGGACATATGACGTGCCGTGGTTTGCGCCATCTGCTGGCACAACAATGTAGTGCGTTTGAAACCCCAAGGACAGCAGGAGGGTTAAATCAGTGGTCTAACGGACCAATTTCTCTTTCAGGAGGCCCAGGAGAACTTTATCCCAGGTGAGTCTGTTGTGGAACAAATAATGCTCATTGTAGAGCTGAATATGTTTACAGGTTAGCTCCGCCCCCAGGCTGACTCCACCCACTGCATTTTTAAAAATATTTGTATATTTTTATATTATAATTTCTTTTTTTATATGTGAATGTTTTTTTTTTTTTACCAAACAACGACGCGATTCCTGGAAAACGTTTGCAACGTTCTTGAGCTGCTTTCAGACACTTGCTGTGTTTTTAGGAAGTGCTTACACTTTAACTTTATTTAATCGCATTTGTCCAAATACTGATTGATGAGTCATAACTACCCCTTGAAAATAAATTTACTGTTACTACTGAAATATCTTCTTTGCTTCATAAACTGTAGAGTGACTTTATTGTTCAATGTACCTGTTTATTATCCAGTATTATCCAGCACTAAATATGGCTGTACCAAGCATGTTAATTTTCCACATTAATATCTGTCTGTCAGGGAAAGGTCAGCCTCAATGTTCAGAAAGCCAGCAGAACAGATCCATGCTTGGCAAAGACATTTGAAAACACATTATTGTACATTAATTATTTACACTATCTGTCACAAATGAGCTAGCAATGTGTTTTTCCCACCACAGTGCCGATACAGATTTCCAGTGTGCTTGACAACATCCCAGAATCCTTCTCTACAGCAGCCAATTCACACAATGAAAGAATTTCACCCAGACAAAGTGAGGCAATAATGTATATAATATGTTTATATTACATTATTATTTGAAAATGACTAATCCAGCTTTCCTTACCTTGTCCTGGTACTATGATCCTCGTCTCCAAACCCTGGACTGGTTCAAACACAAGTGTTTACACGGGATGTAGGATGGTCTCGGGGTGTCGGTCTTGGGGTGTAGGATGGTCTAGTGGTCTGGGTGTTTGACTCCCAGCCGGAAGGCTGTGGGTTCAAGCACCTTAGCGGGACTACCTGCAAGCATCCTTGGGCAAGATGTCTAACCCCAATTGCTCCCAGTGATTAGGTGCTCCTTGCATGGTTTGCACCGCCATCAGTGATTGTGAACGTCCAACTACTGACAACTGTACTACTGTACATGTAAAACATGCAAAAAAAGAAACATCCTCTGACTTTCAACTGTTTCAGTAAACTTAATGTGTGTAAATATTTGTATGAACACTAAAAGAGTCAACACCATAAGACATAAACTAAAAATG